>CAUYLG010033977.1:0-37335 GCA_963573385.1 Cacajao melanocephalus
TTTGGGGTGGAGAGTTCTGTAAATATTTGTTAAGTTTACTTGTTCCAGGTCTGAGTTCAGGTCCTGGATATTCTTGTTAATTTTCTATCTCATTGATCTGCCGAATATTGACAGTATAATGTTAAAGTCTCCCATTATTACTGTGTGCGAGTCTAAGTCTCTTTGTAAGTCATGAAGAACCTGCCTTATGTATCTGGGTGTTCCTGTAGGTTCAGTATATTTCAACGTATTTTATTTTATTTTTTGCAGCTGTTGTGAAAGGGATTGAGTTCTTGATTTGTTTCTCAGCTTTGTTGTTGGCGTACAGCAGTGCTACTGATTTGTGTACATTGATTTTTTATCCTAAAACTTTATTGAATTCATTTATCAGATCTATGAGCTTTTTGGGTAAGTCTTTTATTTTTATTTTTTTGAGATGGAGTCTCACTCTGTCACCCAGGCTGGAGTGCAGTGGTATGATCTCGGCTCACTGCAATCTCCACCTCCTGGGTTCAAGGGATTCTCTTGCCTCAGTCTTCCAAGTAGCTGGGACTGCAGGTGTGCACCACCATGCCCGGCTTATTTTTGTGTTGTTAGTAGAGACGGGATTTCACCATGTTGGCCAGGCTGGCCTAGAACTCCTGACCTTGTGATCCGCCCACCTCGGCCTCCGAAAGTGCTGGGATTACAGGCATGAGCCACCGCACCCTGTCTGGGTGAGTCTTTAGGGTTTTCTAGGCATATAATTATATCACCAGTGAATAGCAACAGTTTGACTTCTCTTTACTAAGTTAGATGCCCTTTATTTCTTTCTCTTGTCTGATTGTTCTGGCTAGAACTTCCAGAACTACATTGAATAAAAGTGGTGAAAATAGGCATCTTTGTCTTGTTCCAGTTCTCAGGGAGAAAGCTTTCAACTTTTCCCTGTTTAGTATCATGTTGGCTGTGGGTTTGTCAGAGATGGCTTTTATTACCTTGAGGTTATGTCCCTTGTATACCAATTTTGCTGGATTTTATCAAATGCTTTTTCTGCGTGGATTGAGATGCTCACATGGTTTTTGTTTTTAATGCTGTTTACGTGATATGTCACATTTATTGACATGCGAGTATTAAACCATCATTGCCTTTCTGGTGTGAAACCCATCTGATCCTGTTGTATTACCTTTTAGATTCAGTTAGCTAGTATTTTGTTCAGGATTTTTGCATCTATGTTCATCAGGGATCTTGGTCTGTAGTTTTCTTTTATTGTTATGACCTTTCCCAGTTGTGGAACTCAGGTGATATTGGCTTCATAGAATGATTTATGGAGGAGTCCCTCTTTTTCTGTCTTTTGGAATAGTTTCAGTAAGATTGGTACCAATTCTTTGAATGTCTAACAGAATTCAGCTGTTAATCCATCTGGTCCTGGACCTTTTTTGTTGGCAATTTTTTAAATTATTGTTTTAGTCTTGGTACTTATTGGCCTTTTCAGAGTTTCTGTTTTTTCCTGATTTATATGGGAGGGTTGTATATTTCCAGGAATTTACCCATCTGCTTTAGATTTTCTAGTTTATGTGCCTAAAGGTGTTCATAGTAGCCTTCAACGATCTTTTGTATTTCTGTGGTATTGGTTTCATTTCTAATTGAGCTTATTTGGATTTTCTCTCGTCTTGGTTAATCTCCCTAAAGATCTATTAATTATGTTTGATCTTTTTAAAGAAACTACTTTTTGTTTCGTTTAGTTTTTGTATTTTTTGTTTTAATTTCATTTATGTGTGCTCTGATCTTTGTTATTTCATATTTTCTGCTGAGTTTGGATTTGGTATGTTTTTGTTTCTCTAGTTCCTTGAGGTATGATGTTAGATCACCTATTTGCACTCTTTCAGACTTTTTGATGTAGGCATTTAATGCTATGAACTTTCCTCTTAGCACCACTTTTGCTGTATCCCAGGGGTTTTGGTAAGTTGATTCAGTAACATTATTCAGCTGAAAGAATTTTTTAATTTCCATCTTGATTTCATTGTTGACCCAAACATCATTCAAGGGCAAATTATTTAATTTCCATATATTTGTATAGTTTTGGGGGGTTCCTTTTGGAGTTAATTTCCAGTTTTATTCCACTGTATGAATGTCTAGATCTCTGTCAAGGCCAGGGAAATTTTCCTCAATTATTCCCTCAAATAGTTTTTAAAACTTTTAGATTTCTCTTCTTCCTCAGGAACACCAATTGTTTTTAGGTTTGGCTGTTTAACATAATCCCAAGTTTCTTGGAGGCTTTGTTCATTTTTCAAAATTATTTTTCCTTTGTCTTTGTCTGATTGGGTTAATTTGAAAGCTTTGTCTTTGAGCTCTGATTTTCTTTTTTATACTTGTTCTAGTCTATAGTTGAAACTTTCCACTGCATTTCATGTTTCTCTAGGTGTATCTTTCATTTCCAGAAATTGTGATTGTTTTTTCTTTATGATATCTATTTTTCCAGATAAATTTTCATTCACATCCTGTATTGTTCTTTAAATTTCTTTAAGTTGGTTTTCACCTTTCTGTAATATCTCTTTGAGTAGCTTAATAATTGACCTTCTGGATTCTTTATCTGGCAATTCAGAGATTTCTTCTTGGTTTGGATCCATTGCTGGAGAGCCCGTATGATCTTTTGAGGGTGTTCTAGGACACCGTTTTGTCATATTACGAGAATTACTTTTCTTCCTTCTCAATTAGGTAGGCTAATACAGCGGAGAGGTCTGAAAGTCAAGGCCTGCTGTTCAGATTCTCTTGTCCCATGGGGTAACACCTTGATGTAGTGCTCTCCCTCTTCCTCTAGGAATGGGGCTTCCTGAGAGCTGGACTGCAGTGATTGTTATTGCTCTTTTGGGTCTAGCCACCCAGTGAGGCTACCAGGCTCTGGACTAGTGCTGGGGAATGCCTGCAAAGAGTCCTGTGATGTGATCTGTCTTCAGGTCTCCAAACCATGGATGTCAGCACCTGCTCTGGTAGAAGTGGCAGGGAAGTGAAGTAACTCTTTGAGAGTTCTTGGTTGTAGATAGGTTTAGTGTGCTGGCTTTCTTGAATGCTGGCTGTGGTAGCAGTGAAGTTGTCATGTGGACATCTTCAGGACCTCTGTTTAGCCAGAATGTTGCATGCAGTAGAATTAGGTGTTGTCTTCTCCTACCTTAGATCAGCATTTTTGTGTTATGAGTTGCTATAATGGCTTGAGTTGGTTGGCCTCCAGTGATGAGGTGGCACTTTCAAGAGAGCACCAGCTGCGCTAGTAGTAGGGGGCTCTAAGCTTGCCCTAAGATGGCCAGGATAAGTATTTTGGTTTCTCAGGCGATGGGCATGTCCATAAAGCTCCCAAAAAGTTCTGTGTCTTGTGTTTGGCTACCAGGTGGCGGCAGGGTTAGGTGGGTCTGGGCTCAGATTCCCCTTGAACAGGGTTTGCAATAGCCACTGTGGGGATGAAGGAGTAGTTCTTCGGCCAATGGGATTACGATATTCTAGAGTGGATCTTGGCCACCTCTGCTGTGTTATATAGTTTGCCAGGGAAGTGGTGGATAGCTATTAATGAGAGGCCTCAAACCCACTTTCCAAGCAGTTGGTGAGCCCAGTCTCACTCCCACAGTGCCCCTGCTCAGACCTTGCCCCAGGCCATAAGCTACCCTACTGAGAAAGCAAGCATGACTTAAGGCCCTCACCCCTCCCTGCCTGCCCACTCTGTCAGCAGCAGCTCCTGCACTCCTGCAGTTGCTCGCTTGTATCCACAGCAGCTCCCAGTCATCCTCCTGACTCCACTCATCCTCCAGATTCCATTCAAGACAGTTTGTGCCCAGTGAAAACCACTACCAATTTCAGTTGGGAGCTTCTTTTGCCCTGCAACCCCTCCCCAGTTCCACTGGCTGCCTTCCCTGAGGGCCTCTGTGAGATATAGTCAGGGATGGCTTCCCAGGACTCAAGCTGGAGACCGGGAGTGCATTCAATGCACTTCCCGCTACTACTCTTACTTTCATATTTCTTGCAACTCCCTAAACCCATTTCATCTCTAGTTAAGGTTAAATCCTCCCATGATATGGATTTTCAGATTCCCAATGGGGATGTGTGTTCAGAGGTAGGTTTTCTCCTTCTCACACTTTGGGAACTCACAGTGTTTCTCCTGTTCCACGGAATTTACAGCGGTGTGCCTCTTCTTTCAAAGGATCGAGAATTCTTTTGGTTTTCCCGGTAGGTTCCTGCGGTAGTTCTTGAAGCACAAGATCACAGTGTGAGTCTTTACATGCTGTTCTGTCCATCCACGTGGGAGCTACACATTAGCACTGTCTCCTATCTGCCGTCTTCCCCTGATCTCAACAATTACCCATTCTAACTGTTTATTGTGTGGATTACCATACAACTCTCTGGTGCTCTTGAGAAAGGACAAATATTCTAGGTCTATCCTAAGTGGTGACTTATGGAATGATGGTTTTATGGCAAAATCTTTTAAAATTGCTTTATGTTTTTAAAAAATATAAATGTGCTCATTGTAAAAAGTTGAAACTGCTAATCAAAGGTAATCATTGTTAGCACATGTTGGTAAACATCCTTCTCCATAGCTCTCTTTACTTGTACACACTTAAACATGCATGTATGCAGCTCTGTGCAGGTGGGATTACATCCTACACTGTAGACACAGATGCCTTCTGACCTACTATCTACACCCCTCCCACCCAGGATCCCAGACTTGGGTCGGGCATTCATCCCCTCTCTCGCTTTAGAGGAGGATCCTGCTTAGTCCAGGACAATCCACACAGGATTGGCAATCTTGGCAACAGTTATCTATCTAAGGGAAGTACATGACTTTAGTTGGCTCAGCCTGACTAAAAAGAAGCCATGGGCTTAGGGGGAGAGGTTTTCCTCTCTCTCTTCCTTCCCCTTTTCCTATGAATGTAATTTTTTTAAAACCACATATTCCTAACAGCTACTCCAGCCACCTGGAGTGAAGATGACACTGTTGCTGGCAAAGCAGGGAATTACAAACAGCTAGGTCTCTGATGGCCTCTTTAAGAGACTACTTTTTGGTACCTACATCCCTGGAACAATTTGGACTGAGCCTCAGACTTAGAATTATGCGAGTTCTATTGTATGGGCCAGGAGAGAGAATGAGATGATCTGTACAGCCAATAGGAAAAGATGTACAAAATGTCAAATGGGTGGGGGAAGGTAGTACCCTGCAGAGTTTGATTTATGCAGATTTTTTTTTTTTTTTGAGATGGGGTCTCACTCTGTCACCCAGACTGGAGTCCAGTGGCACAATCTTGACTCACTGAAAACTCTGCCTACCGGGTTCAAGTGATTCTCCTGCCTCAGCCTCCACAGTAGCTGGGATTACAGGCATGTGTCACCATACCTGGCTATTTTTTTTTGTATTTTTAGTAGAGACAGGGTTTCTCCCTGTTGGCCAGGCTGGTCTCAATCTCCTGACCTCAGGTGGTCCTCCTGCCTCGGCCTCCCAAAGTGCTGGGATTACAGGCATGAGCTACCACTCCCGGCCGATTTATGCAGAATTTTAGAGGGTGTATATACTTATATTTTCTTATAAATGCATAAAATATTTTCCTGAAAAGATCCATAAGTAAACTGTAATCAGTGCTTACCTTTGAAAACACGGCAGGAAGTAGAGGCAAGAAGGGAAAGGGACTTTTTCTTCTCATTTTGTACTTGTCTATAAGCTTTCATTTTTAACTGTATGCCTATACTACTTTTATATGTTTGTAGATAGTAAAATCAACAGAGATGTGGTGATAGAATCTGATAGCAATTTCATCACTTTCATGAACAAACATTTTATACAAAAATATTTAAATTAAAACTCTGGGAATAAAGCCTGATAATACCTATTCCCGATTGCATCTCCACCAGTGGGGAGAATGCACCCCTGCAGGGTGAGGAGTCAGCCTTAGAAAGCATGGCCTTTAGGAACCAGTTACCACTAAG
Source organism: Cacajao melanocephalus (assembly GCA_963573385.1). Lineage (NCBI taxonomy): Eukaryota > Metazoa > Chordata > Mammalia > Primates > Pitheciidae > Cacajao > Cacajao melanocephalus. The sequence goes on from CAUYLG010033977.1 coordinate 5,920, forward strand.
CGTATCCTATAACAACCCTTTGAAGTGCTGGTTTAGTCTACTCGGGCTGCCATAACAAAGTACCCCCGGCCAGGTGGCTTAAACAATAGAAATGTGTTTCCTTACAGTTCTGGAAGCCAAAATTCTGAGATCAATATGCTGGCAGGGTTGCTTTATGGTGAGGCCTCTCTGCTTGGCTGGTAGCTGGCCATCTCCTCTCTGTGTCTTCACACGGTGCTCCCTCTGTGTGCATCTGTATCCAGGTTTCCTCTTCTAATAAGAACAGTCATATTGGATCAGGGCCTGCCCTAAAGACCTCATTTTATTTGGATTACCTCTTTAAAGACCCTATCACATTTTGCGATACTGGGGGTTAGGACTTCTACATGTGAATTTTGAGGGGGTACAATTATACAATTCAGCCCATAACAAGTACTGATTACAACAGCCACATTAGAGCTAAGGAAAGGCAGCCTCAGAGAGGAGCATCAGCCTGCCCCCGGTTACACAACTTGAAAATGGCAGCACTGGGATTGCAAACCCAGACCTACTAGAACAGAGGCATCTCCACTCTACTCTGTAGCTACTAGGTAGTTTCAATTGATAAATGAACAAAGTCCATATTCAACCTGAGAATTCCACCCAATTTTATTTGCCAGTTATCCCTGAGATTACACGGGATTTTGTGGAATTCCTTTTAAAACAGTGCAATATGACAATCAAGAAGTAGGGGCAAAGTCAACAGTGGTGGTTGAAAATAGGGGCAAACCTTCTCAAACGCCTTCACAAGGCAGGGCACCCAGAAGCGCTGCTCAGTCTTTACTCCATCTCCTTCCCCTTCCCCTCGCTCACTCCACTCCAGCCTTAATGGCTTCCTTTATGCTCCTCAAACATTCCCCAGGACCTTTGCTCCAGCTATTCCCTTAACCTGGATGATGCATTCCCCAGACACCCACGTGTTTGCTTAGACTGCACCTTTTCAGGGAAGCAGACCCTGATCCCCACCCTACTAAACTCTTCAGCCCACCCCTGCCCTCCTGCTCCCCTCCTCCTTGATCTTTTACTTCCTTGCATTGCCCTTATCACCTTCTGCCACACAATATGATTCTTCGTATCTTCCATTTATTCTTTACTATCTGTGTACTCCTGGTAGAACACAATCTCCACAAGGGTGGAGATCTTTATTCTGTGCACAGGTATTTCCCAAACATCTAAAATAGTGTCCAGAAAATGGAAGGTTTTCAAAAACTATTTGTTGGGTGAGACTTTCTGGAAGTGGTGTGGAATGGTTTCCATCAAAACCTTGCAATCAACCACAGGAAAGAGAATGTATGAAGCTGAACTGGCTTCAGGCTACAAGAGAACTCTATTTCCTCAAGCCTTCCTACTTACTTTCCCTGTGCCCTGTGGGAGGCCCGGAGATCCATTTTACATCTTGCCTGTCGTCTGATGGGAGTTGATCACTTGTGGTCACAGCAGAAGGGCTGTTGCCACAGCTGTAATTCTCACCTATCCTTTGAAGCCATGTGAGAATACAAAAATAAAGTTCACAGTCTAAAATGCTGATTCTTACAATTTGAGAATTTTATACACAAAATTGAGGCCCAGAACTAAAATACTAAGTAAAATAAAACATTACTGTGGTTTCTCTCATATAACAAGCTGCTTAGAGTTCTATTTCATTTGAGCAATTGTTCTTGTCTAAAGTCTGTACTTTTAAAAAAACAATTATCTTAAAATACTTAAGTTTCTTTTTCAGAGAAGTTAACCAAACTTCAAAGTCTAAGGGAAGAGTCTCCACAAGGCTGCCCTCACTTTCAACACCAACTGAAGATCTGGGGCGTTTCCAAAACCACGTTTGGGTTTGATAATTTGCTAGAATCACAAAACTTATTGAAAGCTGTTATGCTCATGTTTATGGTTCATTATAGTGAAAGGATGCATCTTAAAATTCACTAAGAGAAGAAGAAGTGCATCAGGCAGAAAGTAGGAGGGGTCTAAATGTGGAGTTTCTATCATCCACACTCCCTGTGGAGTCCTGGGCAGTGTGACCTCCTCCCAGCCATGACTTGTGGAATGAGCACAGGTTATTGCCAACCAAGGAGGTTTACCCAAGTTTTTGGTATCCAGAGTTTGTATTGGGGCTTGATCACATACTGTCTATGTGACTGGCTTTTCATCTCCAGCCTCTCTCAGAGGTCTGGCTAATACTTTTAGGTTTCAGGTCCTCTGGAAGTCAAAACTAATACTGTGTGGCCCAAAGCCCCCAGACAAACAGAGATACTCCTGTAAGGAAGGGCACTGCAGGTGCCTCCCTGGATCACCTCCCAATTGCTGAAGGCAAAGAGTAGACCATTCTTTGTGTAAGCTTAGTTCCTTGCTACACACTTGGACTTACCTTTCTTTTCCTTTAGAAAATTCACTGCTCTTACTGTTTGTGTAGAAAAGGATAGAAATAACCCAAATAACCATTAAGAGGGGACTGGTGGGAAAAAGTGGTACCTTCACATAATGGGGTACTGTTCAGCTGTAAAAAGGAATGGAGTATGCCTCTGGATGCTATGAAGTGATGACCAGGATATATTAAGTTAAAAAGCAAGGTAGAGAAAAGTGTGTATAGCCTGTTGCTATTCAGCTAAGAGAGGATATGAATATATAAACATATTTGCTTATATTAAAAAAACCAAAGGAAGGACATACTTTTTTCAAGTTATCTTTGGAAAAATGGGGAAAAGAAATCACCCTTAATGCTCAGATTATAGTCCCTAAATAGCCTATTTTACAAGAAGAACCAGAGATCCTTGGAGAAATGGATGACTCCAGGTCTGGAGAAGGAAATACACAAATAAACCTAAAACATATTGTCATATCAGGAACCAAGGAGGTTGTCTGAAACTGCTAGCAACATGCCAGAAGGGCTCAGGGACCAACTTAAAGAGCTTCTGCTGGCCAGAAATAAGATCATTTCTACACCAATAAGGATAATAATGACAAAACATTGAAACATATTAAATATGCTAAAAGTCTGTGCATTTCCAGTGATACAGACATATAGTTAGAGAATGCTTAGAAAACCAACTCATTATTTAGAAAACCGGTAAGCGTAGGGGAAGATTCAAGCATCTTGAAAGGTGGGATACTGCTTTACTGAATCAAACTATATTCAGGGTAACCAAACTGTAGATGATGGAAACCTTCTCTTTATTGAAGTATTCCAGCTGAGAAATGAAAAAGAAAGGTACAATTAAAATATAACCACATGCAATCCCTGATGAGTTAGTGGATATGGGCCATGACCATCAATGACTACTAACATCACACAAAAAAGAAAAATATCTTTTTCTCCCAATGCAAGAACACACTAATACCGAAGGCACACTTTTGCCAAAAATTAGAACTCAAATCTGTCCAGGTCTCCAGCTCTAATGATGAGTTTTGAGGAATACAGGGGACCAAGGAATATGTTAAATGACACCAGAGGGATGCAATTAATAAAATCCAGATTGTGGAAAACTCTAGCAGACAAACCATCTATTTATTTTCTTCAACAAATGAAGAAACAGAAGAGAGTGGAGAGAAATCTGTAGATCAAAAGAAATATTTAAAAAATTGTTTTGAAACAGGGTTTCACTCTGTTGCCTAGGCTGGAGTGCAGTGGTGCAGTCATAGCTCACTGCAACCTCAAACTCCTAGGCTCAAGCCATCCTCCCGCCTCAGCCTCCAGAGTAGATGGGACTACAGGCATGTGCCACCACACTCGGATAATATTTTAATTTTTTGTAGGAATGGGGTTTCACTGTGTTGCCCAGGCTGGTCTTGAATTCCTGGCCTCAAGTAATCCTCCTGCCTCAGCCTCCCAAAGGGCTTGGATTACAATCATGAGCCAGCCTCAAGAGATTTAAAAGACATACTGACCAATTTCCATTTGGATCCTAATTTGAACAAAAAAAATTGTAAAAAAAAAAAAACACACAAATTATGTGACAGAGAAAATTGAACTAACTGGATATTTGATAATTTTAAAGGATTATTACATTTTTAGATGTGATAATGGTGTTGTTACATTTTATAAAGAATTTTTACTTTTTAGAGATGAACATATGTTTTTAGAGATATTATGCATAAAATGATGAGGGGTGAGGAGGCAAACAAATGGAACATGGTTGACCATCAGTTGATCAGTGTTGAAGCTGTATGACAGTGGCAATTCTTCTTCAAGATCTTTGGCTCACTTTCTATATGTCTCCAGCTCTTCAGCGGCATGGCTGATCTTTTCATCTACTTTAGAAAGTTTCTCTTCTTTCTCTAACTGATAATTTTCCTATACTGAAAATTTCCTGTAAAGTTTCATTGCATTTTCTTGATATAATTCAGTCATTACTTTAAGTTTCTGTTGAAGCTTCTGATTCTCATTTTCAAAATATGTGTTTTCTGACTGCAATGATGCTTGTTCAGTCTGAAGATTTTTAATATGTTCTCTAAGCTCTTCCTTTGTTTTATCCACTTAAAATAACTGAATATTAATTTGGTTTCTTTCTCCTTTTAAGATTTTGAAAGAAGCAATTAACTTGGCAGCATGAATCAGTTTCTTCAAAACTTCTTTTGGAGGATTACCTAAGTAAGCACCATTTTCCGATTCACTTTTCATTTCTAATTCCAAGTTATTATCATCCGTTAAGCATAGTAGCCCAATCTTTCATCTTTAGCAAGTGTTCAGAGTCTTGATTTAATTTTCTTTATCATTTAGAACTTATTCTGCATGTACTTTGAAGTCTTCAAATTTATTTTCTGTTTATTAAGTTCACTCACTTGTTCTTTACATACTTCAGCTTCTTGCAAAAGCTGTTTCTGGCTTTCTTGAAGATGCGAATTTTCATTCAAAGCTATTTGCTGCTATCCTCAGTCATTTTTCATTCATTTGAAATATCTTGAAACTCATTTTGGCTTCAGCTACTTGTGATTTGAGGGATTTTGACTCATCTTCTAGAGACTGTATCCTTTTTGAAATATCTGCCATCAACTCATCTTGTTCAGAATGTTTAGATTTCTCTTCTTTTAACTCTTATACTAGAGAGAGTATTTCATCCTCAAGTTCAGAATTAGACCTGTCAGCTTTTCACAGGTTCCTCCAAACTTTGTGCTTCTATTGCCTCCTTCTCATAGCTGGCATCCTTTAAAGATGACTCTACTTCATAACCTTCATATGCTCTTTGAGCAAGGCTAAATTTTTCAAGTAGTTTACATTTTTCTTCGATTAGTCCAGAAAGCGTTACAGCAAGTTTTTTCTCTCTTCTCACATAAACAAGACTCCTAACCGATCTAAAACTTCTCCGCAAAAAGAGAACAGCAAAAACTCCAACAATAGCTGCAGATATCAATTCCCCTAGAAAATCATAAGGATTAGGATCTGGTTTCATACCATTTGGCAGTGCTGCCACAACCCTGGGTAGCTCCTCCAGGAACAGCCCCAAGTATGGCTGAGGGCCAGTCCCCGGCTCCTCCACAGGGCCAAGGCTGTTCAGGCGGGCGCAGTAACCCTAGCAGTGTCTGGGCCACAATAAGCAGTGGAGAATATGCAGTCTTTGGTCTGGAACCCGAACTTGGCAACCAGCGCGGACCACTGTGGAGCCGGCTGCGGGGGAAGCTGGGGGACGCAGGCACCCACAGGCGCACTCTGCCCATCCTGGCCCCCCTGTTACACTTTACATCCTGAGGCAGCATAGGGCTGAGCCCAACCCACACAAGCCTGTGAGCCATTCTGTCCTTGCCACTCACTCCTGGCCAGAAATCATAAAAATGAAACATATGGAAATTCTAGAATTTTAAAATAAAATAAATGAATTTAATAAGTCAATGAATGGGTTTCCCAACAGAGTAGACACAAATGAACAGGAAGATAGACCAGAATAAAATGCCCAGACTAAAACATAAAGAGATAAAAAGAAAAGTCTGAAATGAGTAAAAAGTGTGTATTAAACACTAAAAATATCTAACATATTGAGGCCTGAAAAGTAGAGGAGAAAAATAATGGGACAAAAGCGATATTTAAAAATATGATAGCCAATAGTTTTCCAAACCTGATAAAAACACATCAAATCACAGATTTGAGAGGCTCTATGAACCCAAGATGGATCAATACAAATAGAAACTCACCTAGGTATAGCACATAAAATGACAGACAAAGTAAAGGAGAAAATCCGAATAGCAGCCAAAAGAAAAACAAAAAGCCATATTACCATGAAAGAAGCCAAAGTACACTTTGGCTGACTTCTCAACAGAAGCAATAGAGAAGCCAAAAGAATATTGGAAGAAAATAACTGCCATCCTAGAATTCTGTGCCTTGCAAATGATCCTTAAAAAGTAAAAGCAAAATAAAGATATGTTTACACAAATTATAGTTGAGAGATTTTTTTTAGCAACATACTTGCACCAAAGAAAATACTGAATGAAGTTTTTAGGCAGATGCAAAACGATTCTACTTGGAAGCAAAGAAAAGATAGAGGGAGGCATGAAAAGGCAAATATGTGGGTAAATCTTGATGAACATTGGCTGCATAAAATTAGATCAACAATGATTTGTGGAATTAAACTATATATAAAAATAGTTTTGTATATATACATATATGTGTGTGTATACACACACACACATACAATTTAAATGGACAACGGAGGCACAAAAGGTGGGAGGGATTAAGTTTTTTATATTTGTATTCCAAAGTTCTTGCATTATCTGGAAGGTGATCAAAGAATTTATACATGCCATTCTTTAAGTTAAAGGTAATGGTTGTAGCCTTTAGAAAAAAATACTAAAAGTTGGCTGGGGGCAGTGACTCATGCCTGTAATCCTAGCAATTTGAGAGGCTGAGGTAGGCAGATCGCTTGAGCTCAAAAGTTTGAGACCAGCCTGGGGAACATGGCGAAATTCCATCTCTACAAAAAATGAAAAAAAAAAAAAAACTAGCTGGGCATGGTGCTGTGCACCTGTAGTCCCAACTATTTGGAGGGCTGAGGCAGGAGGATTGTTTGAACCTGGGAGGTTGAGGCTGCAGTGAACTGAGATTGTACCACTGCACTCCAGCCTGGGTGACAAAGTGAGACCCTGTCTTGAAAAAAAGAAAATACTGAAAGTAAGTAAACATATAATTAATAAGCTAATAGAGAAAATAGAATAATAAAAATACTTATTTCAAATGAAAGAATAAGAAGAAAAAGGAAGATAGAAGAGATGGAATGAATGAAAAACAAATAGTAAGATGATAGATTTAAGGCCAAATATATCAATAGTTACAGTAAAAAGAGAGAGGCAAAACATCTCAATTATGTTTTCAGACTGGATTAACAGACAACTACAATTATTTGCTGCTTACAAGAAAAACATCATAAATATAAGGAGGTTGAAAGTAAAAGGATGGAAAAATACATGCAAAAAGGTTGAAAGTAAAAGGATGGAAAAATATCCTGTAAAAATGAAAATCAAAAGACAGCCATTTTAGCTTCATTAATATAAAAAAAATATAGCGTAAAATAAGAACCACCAGAACTAGAGGGATATTTTGTAATGATAGAGTTAATCAACCAGGAAGATGTAACTTCTAAATTAGCATGATTCTAACAACATAGTTTCAAATGCATAAAGCACAAAAATCTGGAAAATTTCCAAATATTTGAAAATTAAATCACACAGTTATAAATAACCTGTGGTTTAAAAAGAAATTCACAAGGAAAATTGGAAAATATTACTAATTGAATGAAAATTAAAACACAGGATATCAAAATTTGTGGTATGTAGTTAAATTAGTCATAGGGGAAATATGTAGCATTAAATATATTAAAACAGAAAGGGCTTGAATTAATAATCTAAGCTTCCACCTTAGGAAACTAGGGGGAAAAAAGAGCAAATGAAAGCAAGTAGAAAGAAGAAAATACAAGAGATAAAAGCAGAAATCAGCCGAGCATGTTGGTACACGCCTATAGTCCCAGCTACTCGGGAGGCTAAGGCAGGAGAATCGCTTGAACCCAGGAGGAGGATGTTGCAGTGAGCAGAGATCACTCCAGCCTGGGCAACAGAGCAAGACTCTGTCTCAAATAAATTTTAAAAAAGCAGAAATCAATAAAATTGACCACAGATAACAGTAATAAAGGAAACAAAAAAGGAAAGCATAATGCATCATGACAAAGTGCAATTTATCCCAGGAATTTAAGTTTGATTCAATATTTGAAATTGAATCCGTGTAATTCATGATATCTATAGACTAAAGGAGAAAAATCATATGATCATTTGAATAGATGCTAAAAACATGTACCAAATGTAACCTCCTTTCAGGGTAAACACTCTCAGAAAACTAAGGATAAAAGAAAACTTCCTTAATCTGCATTAAAAAAATTTTTTTTAATTTATTTTTAAACTTTTAAGTTCCGGGGTACATGTGCAGGATGTGCAGGCTTGTTACATAAGTAAATGCGTGTCATGGGGATTTGTTGTACAGATTGTTTCATCACCCAGGTATGAAGCCTAGTATCCATTAGTTGTTTTTCCTGATCCTCTCCCAACTCCGACCCTCCACCCTCCAATAGGCCCCAGTGTGTGTTGTTCTCTTCTATGTGTGCATGTGTTCTCATCATTTAGCTCCCACTTACAAGTGAGAACATGCGGTATTTGTTAAACTGCATTTGTAAAACTCCCAGGCCTAAAATCATACTTACTATTGAAAAACTGAAGCTCTGCCCTGCCCAGGGTAGGCTATGGATGGTTCAGTAGACTGGGCCTGTGCTGTGTGGGGAAGGTGTGGGCATCACAGCCTTCCTTTTCTTGGGGCCTCCTGCACTGGGGACAGAATGTGGCCGATGGGACCCTCAGGATCTCCAGCTGCCCAGTCCCAGACTAGAGGGATGGTCATCAGTGGGGAGGTTCTTAAATTAAGATGATTTGCCTTCATAGATTGGGAGACACAAAGCATGGATGGATAGAAACGTTTACAAGTATAAGTTCACATATTAACATATCTGCCTGCATGCTCCAGTTATATAACAGTTATGCCTACTACATTAAATATGAGCCTGGCTATGACCTCTTGGTTTGATATTTTATGGCTTTTGCTAGATTCATGGAAGGGTGAACCTGGAATTAAACAGGCAGCAGAAAATATAAAAGCTTTGATAAATCAAGAGGTGAAGAATGGCATTTCTTCTAACAGAATTGTTTTAGGAGGATTTTCTCAAGGAGGAGCTCTTGTCTTTATATACTTCTCTTACCACACAGCAGAAACTGGCACATGTCACTGCACTCACTTGCTGGCTTCCACTTTGTGATCCATTTCTACAGGGTCCCATTGTGGCACAAATAGAGATATTTCTATTCTCCAGTGCCGTGGAGATTGTGACCCTTTAGTTTCACTAATGTTTGATTTACTTACTGTTGAAAATCTTAAAGCATTGGTAAATCAAGCCAGTGTAAACTTCAAAACCTTCATAGGCATGATGCACAGCTTGTTACCAGGAAATGATGGCTATCAAGCAATTTATTGATAAACTCCTACCTCCTGTTGACTGATTTCACTAAAAAGGCCTTCTGTAGAAATACACCAGCATCATTGTAGTAGAGTATAAACCTTTCCCCTAGCCAGGTCTTGAAACTTCTTATGTTTGCATGTTAAAATGTTTTGCAAATACATGCGAATGGCATGAACTAACCAATTAGGATCTTTTAAGTTTCTATATATTTCTGTACACAAATATATGGTAGAATATATCAGCATTAAAATAAATGAAGCTATTTCACTAATTTTAATAATTAATAATAAAAGCCAGCTTCCTTTTCTCAAATGTAATTGTGCAGCATAATAAAACACTGCAACCAAATTGTTTAATTACATCACTTGAACATTACTAGTATGCAGCTGGGTGTAGTGGCTCACGGCCTGTAATCTCAGTACTTTGGGAGATCAAGGAGGGAAGATCACTTGAGGTAAGGAGTTCGAGACCTTCCTGGCCAACATGATGAAACCCCATCTCTACCAAAAAATACAAAAATTAGCTGGGTGTGGTGGTGCGCACCTGTAATCCCAGCTACTCAGGAGGCTGAGGCAGGAGAATTGCTTGAACTTGGGAGGCGGAGGTTGCAGTGAGCTGAGATTGAGCCATGGCACTCCAGCCTGGGTGACAGAGCGAGACTCCATCTCAAAAAAAAAAAAAAAAATTACTAGTATGCTTAATGAACATTTGTTCAGGTTTAAATGTGCAGTTAAGGCCAGGCATGGTGGCTAAAACCTATAATTCCAGTGCTTTGTGAGGTGAGAGGATCACTTGAGGTCAGGAGTTTAAGACCAGCCTGGGCAACACAGTATGACCCTGTCTTTACAAAAAGTTAAAAATTTATTAGGGTGTGACAGTGCACGCCTATAGTCTCGACTACCCAAGAGGCTGAGGCAGAAGAATCACTTGTGCCCGGGAGTCCAAGGCTATAATGAGCTATGATTGACACTGCCTTTCAACCTGGGCAACAGAGGAAGACTCTATCTCTAAAAAAAGTATAATAAAATAAAATAATTACATGAGCCATTAAGATATAAATGATTTATGCATGCTGTGATTTAGTCTATGGATTTATTCTAAAATTGCTAAAATGTTACCATATAGTGACCATGAAAACTCCTTCAAAAAAAATCAATGAATCCAGGAGCTGTTTTTTTGATAAAATTAACAAAATAGATAGACTGCTAGCTTCACTAATGAAGAATAAAAGAGAGAAGACTCAAATAGACATAATAAAAAATAATAAAGGAGATATCACCACTGATCCCACAGAAATACAAACTACTATCAGAGAATACTATAAACACCTCCATACAAATAAACTAGAAAATCTAGAAGAAATTAATAAATTCCTGGAAACATACATCCTCCCAAGACTAAACCAGGAAGAAGTTGAATCACTCAATAGACCAATAACAAGTTCTGAAATTCAGGCAGTAATTAATAGCTTACCAACCAAAAAAAGCCTAGGACCAGAGAGATTCACAGCCGAATTCTACCAGATGTACAAAGAGGAGCTGGTACCATTTCTTCAGAAACTATCCCAAACAGTTGAAAAGGAGGGACTCCTCCCTAACTCCTTTTATGAGGCCAGCATCATCCTGAAACCAAAACCTGGCAGAGACACAACAAAAAAGAAAACTTCAGGCCAATATCCCTGATGAACATTGATGCAAAAATCCTCAATAAAATACTAGCAAACTGAATCCAGCAGCACATTAAAAAGCTTATCCAACACAAGCAAGTTGGCTTCATCCCTGGGATGCAAGTCTGGTTCAACATATGCAAATCAATAAACATCATCCATTACATAAACAGAACCAATGACAAAACCCACATGATTATCTCAATAGATGTAGAATAGGCCTTTGATAAAATTCAACATCCCTTCATGTTAAAAATTCAATAAATTAGGTGTTGATGGAACACGTCTCAAAATAATAAGAACTATGTATGACAAACCCATAGCCAATATCATACTGAATGGGCAAAAGCTGGAAGTGTTCCCTTTGAAAACCAGCACAAGACAAGGATGCTCTCTTTCACCACTCTTATTCAACATAGTATTGGAGATTCTGGCCAGGGCAGTCAGGCAAGAGAAAGGAATAAAGGGTATTCAAATAGGAAGAGAAGAAGAAAAATTGTCGCTGTTTGCAGATGATATGATTCTACATATAGAAAACCCCATTTTCTCAGCCCAAAAACTTTTTAAGCTGATAGGCAACTTCAGCAAAGTCTCAGGATACAAAATCAATGTGCAAAGATCACAAGCATTCCTATACACCAATAAAAGACAAGCAGAGAGCCAAATAATAAATGAACTCCCATTCACAACTGCTACAAAGGGAATAAAATACCTAAGAATACAGCTTACAAGCGACATGAAGGACCTCTTCATGGAGAAATACAAACTACTCTTCAAGAAAATAAAAGAGGACACAAACAAATGGAAAAACATTTCATTCTCATAGATAGGAAGAATCAATATGTGAAAATGAGCATAATGCCCAAAGTAATTTATAGATTCAATGCTATCCCCATCAAGCTACCATTGACTTTCTTCACAGAAATAGAAAAAACTACTTTAAATTTCATATGGAACCAAAAAAGAGCCCGTATACCCAAGACAATCTTAAGCAAAAAGAACAAAGCTGGAGGCATCAATCTATCTGACTTCAAACTATACTACAAAGCCTACAGTAACCAAAACAGCATGATACTGGTACCAAAACAGGCATATAGACCAACAGAACAGAGCAGAGAACTCAGAAATAGCACATCTACAACCACCTGATCTTCAACAAACCTGACAAAAACAAGCAATGAGGAAGAGATTCCCTATTTAATAAATGGTGCTGGGAAGACTGGCTAGCCATATACAGAAAACTGAAACTGGATCCCTTCCTTACACCTTATACAAAAACGAACTCAAGATAGATTAAAGATTTAAATGTAAAACCCCAAATCATAAAAATCCTAGAAGAAAACCTAGTACCATTTGGGACATAGGCATGGGCAAACACTTCATGACGAAAACACCAAAAGCAATTGCAACAAAAGCCAAAATTGACAAATAGGATCTAATTAAACTAAAGAAGTTCTGCACAGCAAAAGAAACTAGCATCAGCATGAACAGGCAACCTACAGAATGGGAGAAAAAATTTGCAATCTACCCATCTGAAAAAGGTCTAATATCCAGAATCTACAAGGATTTTTAAACAAATTTACAAGAAAAAAACAAACAACCTCACAGAAAGTGGGCAAAGGATATGAACACTTCTCAAAAGAAAACATTTATGCGGCCAATAAACATACAAAAAAACCCTCATTATCACGGATCATCAGAGAAATGCAAATCAAAACTACAATGAGATACCATCTCATGCCAGTCAGAGTGGTGATTATTAAAAAGTCAAGAAACAATAGATGCTGGTGAGTCTGTGGAGGAATAGGAACGCTTTCACACTGTTGGTGGAAATGTACATTAGTTCAATCATTGTGGAAGATATTGTGGTGATTCTTCAAGGGTCTAGAACCAGAAATACCATTTGACCCAGCAATCCCATTACTAGGTATATACCCAAAGGAATATAAATCATTCTAGTATTAGGACACATGCATATGTATATTTATTATAGCACTATTTACAATAGCAAAGACATGGAACCGACCCAAATGCCCATCAATGATAGACTGGATAAAGAAAATGTGGTACATATACACCATGTAATACTATGCAGCCATAAAAAAGAATGAATTCATGTCCTTTGTAGGGATATCCATGAAGCTGGAAGCCATCATCCTCAGAAAACTAACACAGGAAAAGAAAACCAAACATCACCTGTTCTCACCCATAAACGGGAGTTGAACAATGAGAACACATGGACACAGGGAGGGGAACATTACACACCGGGGACTGCTGGGGGTGGGGGGCAAGGGGAGGGAGAGCATTAAGACAAACACATAATGCATGCAGGGCTTAACACCTAGGTGACTGATTGACAGGTGCAACAAATCACCATGGCATATGTATACCCATGTAAAAAACCTGCACGTTCTGCACATGTACCCCTGCACATGTATCTGCACAAGTAAAATAAAATAAAAAGATTTTTTAAAAATTGCTAAAATATCACCATGTCATCATGCAGTTTCAGAATATATATATATATACACACACACAATCACACACTATATATACTATATTACATATAGTGTGTGTATAAATACATATAAATATACATTTTGAGTGTATGTGTAAATATATATACACATGCAGCACAAATATACATGATTATAATATGTAATAAGAATGAGACAGTATTACATTATTCCTAATAACAGAGATAATGCTTTTAAATGTCAGTGAAGAGTAATATTGCTCTCTTCAATTAATGGCCCTTTTATTTTGAGAACCAGGCTTTTCTTTTCCCTGGTGTTCCTATTCACTATTCTTTTTTCTCTCAAGAAATATTCTTTCTTTCTTTACTGTCCATAATGGACTAAATGCTATCTCCCTGCCATAGACATGTACTGTCAATGCATGCTATAATTTGACATCCTGAATTACAGACACATGGCATTTGAAGTGTATTTATACTTTATAAAGAGACTAAATGTTACTGAAAACTTTCTACATTACTTATTTCAAAAAACTGTACTTTAAGTCCAAATTTAGACCTATTTAGTAATTTTTAATCCATTTAACTAATTCTGTGGTTTTATTTTTCTGTAATCAACTGAAAGAATAAATAGGTCATATTCTAGTATGTTCTGAAATATTTAAGACTGATCTCAAAACTAATCTCTAAGATGATTCTCCTTATGGCATAGAGTTTATGTTTACTTACTTTGTATGTATTTTTGAATCCAACTACTGTAGAAAATGAGCAATCTATTAGAAAATTTGCATTATTTTATTTGCTAACAAACTTACTTTAAAATTTCACTTTTTTGAATGAATGAGTTAATTTTTAATTTTTCTTTATTTTTTAAATATTAGAATTGACATTCTAAATGTATTTTTAAAATTTTTCTTTATTTGTTAAAATCTTAGCATAAATGACTTAAAAATTAGCATTTTGTGCCAAAATAAAAATTATCGTCATTTGCTTTTAAATAGCCAAATTTTTGAGATTACCAGTAAAAAATATTTGAAAACAAATTTGTAGATAATAAAGATTAGCTAGAACTGTATATGTATGGTACAGTTACCACACAGTTTAATATGCTGCAAAAATGTATGATTGATATTTCTGAACTATGTTAATTTTTCTGCTGTTTTCCAACTGACCAAAATGATGTTAGGAATGTATCCTTGTGAATAGGTACTAATTGATAATGGAAATAATTTTGTAATGGGCTATAAAGGATACTAATAATGAAGCCATATGTTTATGTTTGGATTTAAAACTTTCAAAACATTATTTGCTAAGTCATTTTGCTTTACCTTGAAGAACATAAACTGTTGTTTCAGTTTTTCAGACTAACAAGATCTTATTTATGGCAAGAAATATTTCATTAAGATATTGGGCTATAATATGGGAAAACGTAAATCTTTTTCATGGTTTCTTTCAATGTGAAATAAAATTTAATTCTGACAAAAAAGAGAAAAAGTGGAATGCTTTCCCCCTAAGACTGAGAACAAGGGAAGGATTTACACTCAATCCACATTGTACTGGAGGCCCAGCAAGTACAATAAGGTGAGAGAGGAAAACAATTTACAGATTAGAAAAGAAGAAACAACTGTCTTTATTCACAGACAACATGATTGTCTACATAGAATATTCCAAAGAATCTACAGAAACAATACCAGAAGTTTAGCAATATCAGAGTCTATAAACCAATATGTAGAAATTAAATGTATTTCTATATGCTAGCAATAAGCAATTGTAAATTACAAATTACAATT
Source organism: Cacajao melanocephalus (assembly GCA_963573385.1). Lineage (NCBI taxonomy): Eukaryota > Metazoa > Chordata > Mammalia > Primates > Pitheciidae > Cacajao > Cacajao melanocephalus. Next base: position 21,340 of record CAUYLG010033977.1, read on the forward strand.
TAAAAAAAACACTACCATTTACAGTGGCATAAGAATCATTACATATTTAGAGAAAATCTAAGTGAAAAATTTTTATGAAGGAAACCACAGAACATTAATCAAGAAAAATAAGAAGAAGTAAATAAATAAATGCAGGGAGACACTTTGTTTATGGATCGGAACACTCAGTATCATTATGGTATCAATTCTCCCCTAATTTATCTGTACATTTTATACAGTTATAATAAAAATATCAGCAGACTTTAAAAAATAGAAATTGATGATTTAATAAATAATTCTAAAGCTTATACAGAAAAGCAAAGGATCTAGAGTAACTAAAACAATTTTGGAAAAGAATACTGAAGTTGAGGAATCATGGCATCTAATTTCAACTTACTACAAAGCTGCTGCTATCAGGGCAGTATGCTATTGGTGTAAGGATAGACATAATGGTCAACTTACTTTTGACAAGGTTGCCAAAACCCATCCAATGGTGAAAGGATGGTCTTTTCAACAAATGGTGCTGGAACAACTAAGAGAAAAGGCAACCTGTCTACCTGAGGTAGACGTAGGAAGTTGTTGACTCAACAATCTGAGACTCATCTTCAAGCCTGAAAAGACATATTGGGTGATGGTTTCTAAGTGCCTACTAGTTCCAGCTTATTCTTAGTTATTCTTGTCTCTCTCATAGTTCAGTGTTTGTTACCTAGTATTACAAATGTTTATTCATTAAAGACAAAACAAGATGAAAATATGTTGATTGATACATAACAGAAAATCAGACCACTGAAAATGAAAACACATTTTTAAGAAGAATCAGTAACAGTGGCAAAGCTCTGGAGAATTCCTGGAGTATTTTCTGCAACTCTGACTGATTGAGAATTAAAAAGGGAAATTGAGAAAAAAATTCTATCCTCCTAGGAAGGCATTGTTATTATCTGACCGTGACAACAAATAACCACCAAAGCCAGTTTTAAACCCATTCTAATCAATCATGACAACTTCACATCAGTAAATACATTCCCTAAAATCAGCCAATTAGCAGCAGTTGTTCACTCCGCCCAGTAAACAAGCTTCTGAAAGTTAGCCAGCCATCAATGGTGTTACTTACTTTCACAGTTAAACATTAAAAAACAATGACAACACGAAACACCCTAAACACTCCCGGTTTTTGTTTGTTTGTTTTGTTTTCTTTTTTGTTTTTTTGAGACAGAGTCTTGCACTGTCACCAGGCAGGAGTGCAGTGGCGGGATCTCAGCTCACTGAAACCTCTGCCTCCCAAGTTCAAGCGATTCTCATGCCTCAGCCTCCCAAGTAGCTGGGGTTACAGGCACGCACCACCATGCCCTGGTAATTTTTGTATTTTTTTGTAGAGACAGGGTTTCACCATGTTGACCAGGCTGGTTTCAAACTCCTGGCCTCAAGTGATCTGCCTACCTTGGCCTCCCAAAGTGCTGGGATTACAGGCATGAGCTGCCTTGCTCAGCCAACATTCCTATTTTTGAAAATCCTCCAATCCCTGAACTCTGTATTACAAGACCAACTCTGCATTGCTGAGAGAGACTGTGCTTTATTAGGTACAGCTCCAACTTGCTTACAAAGTGATATATTTAGTTTTTTTTATTTCTGACGTTAAGAAGTGGCCTCTTCCTTCAACGTAATCACAATATTATATCATTTGTCTGGAGTTTGTATTATTGATGGTATTTGTTAAATTTTTTTTTTTGAGACAGTGTCTCACATTGTCGCCCAGGCTGTAGTACAGTGGCGCAATCTCGGCTCACTGCAATCTCTGCTTCCTGGGTTCAAGGAATTCTCCTGCCTCAGCCTCCCAAGTAGTGGGGACTACAGGCATGTGCCACCACGCCCAGCTAATTTTTTTGTATTTTTAGTAGAGACGAGGTTTCACCATGTTGGTCAGGATGATCTCGATCTCCTGACCTTGTGATCTTCCTGCCTCAGCCTCCCAAAGTGCTGGGATTACAGGCATGAGCCACTGTGCTCGGCCATAAATTTTCTTTAAAAATGTGATTTTTGTGATTCTTCATTCTAAATAATTTTTTTAATCTAAAAATAATTGTCTTATTCTACAAGTATTTATTGAGCACATACTATGAGGAAACATGTCAAACCTAAACAAAAATCGTCCCTGCTCTCATGAATTTACACTCTAGCGGAGAAGGCCAGACATTAATCAAATAAACATATTAAAATATATAAAATGTATAACTCTGTCCACCCATGAAAGATTATAAGCTATAGGAACTGAACTGCCTGTCCACCATAAATAACTATTTAAGAATGCACAAAATTCATTGAACATTTAGATATGGTGCAACAGGTAGCACAGAACTATGATCCCCAAAGGAAAGAAAACAAATAAATTCAGTCCTATGATTGTCCCAGTTTACTTCCTGGAGAGAGTTTCCAAGCATCAGTCCAGAGAGGGCAAAAGCAAACAGAGCCCCACTGAGTTGAGGAGATGGAGATTAGCACTCTGGGAGGCAGAGGTGGCTAGAATTTACAGGCAAAGTACAGGAGATAAAATTGCTGAACAGAGTGAGTATGATGTCTCAGTGACCTGTGGGATATCCGTCTAAGATGCATGTAATTGAAGTCAGAGAAAAAAGAGAGACATAAAATATTTGAAGAAATGATGGCCAAAGGTTTTCTAAATTTGGTAAAAACTATAAGCCCACAGAACCAGGGGACTCAACAAATCTGAAACAGAATAAACTTTGTAAAACCATACCAAAATATATTATGATCAATTGCTCACACACCCTTATAAAGTCTTAAAAACAGCTATTGGGGAAAAGATGCATTATATACAGATAAGAATTATAGCAGACTTCTTTTCCAGAACTACATAACCCAGAAGCAATGGAACATCTTTAAAGTGCTGAAAGAAAACACTGTTAACCCTAAATGTTCCGTGGTGAGCAAGTCTATGCAAACTTACCCCCAAAGCCCAGGAAGCTGAGAGGTGAAAGAAGGAGGCTGACAAATCTGCCTTCTCAGAAAGAAGGATTTAAGAGGGACTTAGAAACAGAAGTGATAGCCTTTGGCAGCCATGAGAAGGGATAGTGGATCCCTACACCTTTATCCCCTAGGCCCAGGGATTATATACGACAGGGAAGGAATGTGTAACAATTGAAATCAACCCCTCAGAGAGAGGCAAGAGTAAAGAGTAGAAAAAGTAGAAATCTCAGAGGCATTCCCAGAACAGGGGTTCATCAGAAGTCAATATAATAGGTTAGCATCCAAGATGGGGTTGCTTTATCATCTACACCTGTGGAGAAAAAGTTAAATATTAAATCTGAACTCAGTTGAACACGGACACAAACAATGGTCACCAAGTCCCAGAACAGGTTGTGTGAGCCCTTGAGGCATTCATGCAGCGCTGTTTCAGAGAAATCTCTATTTCAATCTATTCCTATATGTTAGTTATTGAAAAACAACAGACAATCGCAAAAACAAGTTGACTTTTTTGTGTTCCTTGCGCCCAGTCACGAAGGGCCCTCGTGACTGGGCTTCATGCCAAACAACTTGTTACAAAAAGATCTAGGGTCCCAGACTGTGCTGAAGCTTCATGAGACCTCTCCTCGTCTTTTGATGGACAAGTGGACGACTTTGGAGCCCAGGCTGTTTCTTCCCGGTCTGGTGGCAAATCCTCCATAGTCTGGTGAATGTAAAAAAAAAAAATGCATGTGTATATATATATATATATATATATATATACACACACATATATATACACACACACATATCTTTTACCTTCTCCCCTTTCTAGTGCAATTTGGTTATTGTATCAATTTGCTTATTATATCAATTTGCTTATTATATCCGCATTGTCATTTATGTGGGATAAAGATTATTTACCCTTAAAGGGATTGTATGTGTGTCTTTTCTTCTCCCACCACACGTTTCCTGCACAGAACGACACCAAGTCTACCCCACATTGTTTACCACAGGCCACACTACTATTGTCTCTGATGTGAATTACTGGAATAGTGTCCCAACTGGCCTCCCTGCTTTCATCGTTGGTGACTTCTAATCCATTCTCCAGCTGAAATAAGATTAAAGTTATTACTATGCAAATGGGATTATGCAATTCCCCTGCTTAAGAAAAAAAAGGCTGCTGATTTCACTGTGAATAAAATCCAAAGCCATCGATATGGCCTGTAAGGTTCTGTTCACCTGTCCCACCTTTCTTCCACTCCTAACCTTCTAACTCTTGCTGATTCAGCATTTTTAAAACATAATTTTGTTTGAGACAGGGTTTTACTCTGTCAACCAGGCCAGAATGCAGTGATGATATCATGGCTCACTGCAGCCTCGACCTCCCAAGCTCAAGCAATCCTCCCACCTCAGCCTCTCACGTAGCTGGGACTACAGACACGCACCACCACACCTGGCTATTTTTTTGTAGAGGCAGAGTCTTGCTATGTTGTCCAGCCTGGTTTCAAACTGCTGGAGGCAAGTGGCTTTCCCACCTAGGCAACTCAAAGTGCTGAGATTACCTGTGTAAGCCACGGCACCCCTGAGTCTGATTCAGCTTTTTGCAGCCCCAGAATCTTCACAAATGCATTCCCTCAGCCCACAAAAATCCATTCTCTCTCATTTCTACTCCTGTTTCTCACTTCAAGTCTTAGCTGTAGGAGGCCTCCCCTATTTTCACCCTCCCAGTCTCAGGTTCCTCTGTGCACACAGATCTGGCACACAGTACTTTTCTATCAGAGCACTCATCAGTATTTATACCGCTGTGTTTATTTGTATGAGTATTTAATTATTGTCATTCTCCCTCCTAGAGATTAAGATCCTTGAGATAGACTCAGCATGGCATATCTGGCACACAGTATGCACTGAAGAAATACTTGTTGGAATAACTAGTGAATTATAGATGAAAACTTACCTTGGAATTAATTATGGGACTGGCTGGTTTCTTACTCAGAAGGATTTCCTGTTTTTCCTGAAAGGGTTATAGAAGGCTGCTCTACTGTGTATCTTCAGAATTACAGAACAGAGAGGCAGATTTGAAGTGCTTTGATGGTTCCCGTGAAAAAGAAGGATCAAAGCTCGAGGCTCATCCTTCTTTCATGGAATCCCTTGAGTCCTTGCCCTGCACTGGGACAAAATTATCCACATTTGGAAATCACACAATCTAGCTTGGTATTCCTGCCTGCCTCCTCCAAGTCTCACTCTCTTGGGATGTGCGTTTGCTTTTACTGATGGGGGCAGGCAAAGAACTTGAGCACATCACCCAACCCTACAGGGATTTCCCTTCCCATTCCCAAAAGCTCACAGGAAGAGAATGGGAGACAAAGGGCCTGGTGATTAGACTCCCAACACACTGGGCTGTCTGCTTGTGTCTCCGGTGCAACAGGCCCAGCGGGAGTCTTTAGAGCCAAAACTCAAGGATTTATTGAGGTGAGTGCTCCATTTTAGTCACGGCAAAGCTATACTGTTTATGGGAGCTAAATTTAAGGTATAAAGTGATCGCTTTGTTGTTTAGGGTCTGGGAGTTGCAGAGGAAACTGATTTCTTTTACACACTTTAAATGAACTTATTTACAACCAATAAGATTTTACACTATAAATGGTAAAATCTTTTTCCTTGGCAAGCCCCTCAAACAGCAATCTCAACAGTAGCAGTTAACGTATCTTTCAAAAGGCACTCTTCCAATCAATTAACTTACTGTGCTTGACTATTCAGCCTGTTAATCCAAATTTAAGCATTACCTCAAAGCTGGTTTACCATTGTGAAGTCCACTAAAATGCTCCATTGAAGCTACCCACTCAGGGAAAAAACACAAAGTAGCAAGCTGGGGACACAGTGGCTCTTTAAGAAGGATTTTAAAGTTTATGTCCCTGCCTTCCACCCAGCAGCTGTATTATCTCCAGCAGTAAGAGGCTCCTTCTGCTTAAACGAAGCCATGTCTATAGTCTCTTTTAGTTCAGGCTCCACTTGCTAACCTTTCTTTCAGGGCTTTATTCTATGTGTCTAAGGTTTTCCCACACTCAAGACTCTGGTATACATGATCTGGCTTATTTTTAGTCCAAAGACATCTTAGGGATGAGGCTAGAATTCCAAGTGAGGTTCAAATTTGCAGTAACACCGGTGACCCAAGTACACAACTTGAGGCTGCCAAGAGCGGCTCTTTAAAATGTCTTAGAGCTGTTGAGTAACACTAAACTCCTTCTTTTATAAAATGAGTCAAGTGAGACACAGAGAAATTTAGTTTCTTCTCAGTATTGTTGTACTGAACCAAGCATAGAAAGTCAACACCAAGACAAAAGCATGCCAAATTGCAGGGTCTTTATTGCCGGTGGCCACGGAGGACTCGCGTCTCTCCAACCTGTGGCCCCAAAAGGAGGGTGTCAAGACCTTTTTTACCTGTACAACCACCTCTGGAGTGAGGGTGAGGAGCAGGGATGGGGATGAGGGGCTTCAGACATTCCAAGGGCTAGTAGATTCTGTAAATCACCTCCTGGGCGGAGATGAGGGTGAGGGGCTCTGGACATTCCAAGGGCCAGGGGACTTTGGATATTCCGATTGTTACTTAAATGGTTTACAGAAGTCAAGATAAGCGTTAGTTTACACTTTGTCTGGGTAGTGGATGGGAATTACAGACCTTAGTTACTTATTACAAGGTGCAGGAGCCAAGATGGCGTGGGTTTGGACTGCTTGCCTGTCACATTAGCACAGAGAGCAGTTTCAACAGAAAGCCGAGGTATGGTTGAGGTATGCAGTTTTATGGAGCAGTTTTATGGGGCAGTTTACCATGTCACAGTATGTGACTTATATTTCAAGATGCAGTTCAGCCCTCCACTCAGAAGTCTTCCCTGACCATTCTCCACTGTCGTCAACACCAAATATTTACTGAGTGTCTGTTACACGCCACTTCCTGTTCTAGGTACTTGGGATTCACCAGTATACAATGGAGACAAAAATCCCTGCCCTGGAGCAGCTTACATTGTAGCACGGGAAACAGGCTACAAACAGTGAGTATAATATACGTAGAAGGCAGCGAGTTCTGGAGAAGAACAAAACAGGGTCATGGGGATCAGGAGTAGGCATTCCCTGAGTGGGAGCTGGTTGAGTTGTGATTTTTAAATAGTTGAGTAGACCTCCTTGAGAAGGTGACAGCTGGCACAAACTTAAAGGAGATGAGGAAGTTACCCATGAAAGTATCTGGGGAAGAGTACGCCAGGTAGGGGGACCACACATGCAAATGCTCATGGACAGAACCATGCATGCCTGTGGTGAGCTCAAGAAACAGTGAGCAAGCCAAAGAGGGCTTCAGAGGTGGAGGGGAACTGGTCATACAGAGCACTCAGGACCATCATAGGGGCTTTGGCCACTGCAGAGTTCTAGCAGAACAGTGTGTCAAAGTCAAAACATAGAGACAACCCTCTGAAATTGACATATTTTATTTGGAAAGAAAGAATTGCAACCTGGGACATACATGCGGGCTGGGTGGTTTTCGGTATGTCTGCAGAACAAAAAGACACTTAGAGGTTTTATTTTAAAAAGAGAAATGTTATGTTTTGCCCTCAGAAAGTTCATTGGTACTAGTAAGGTTTTGAAAAGCTGACAAGTTTTGACTGATAAGTGACAGCAATGGGTCAAATATTCTTAGAGTTTCAGGAGATTGTTTTAGTAGCTATAGATATGACTGGTTTCAAATTATAGCAGGTAGCGTCAGCAGCCAGGCTTGCAGAGAATTATATTCTTGGAGCAATGTTTCATGTCCTGAGTGCTTTTCCTTTGCCCTCTCAAATCTGTTTTAGTTGGGTATAACAAGAATGACCCAAATGGTATGATCAACTTTCACAAGTGACATGATTCAACTTTTTCTGATTTCAAAGGTCTGGCTGCTGTGTTGAGAAGAGAACGTAGTGGACATATATAGAAACATGGAAACCTGATAGGGCTAATGCAATAACTCAGAGGAGAGATGATGGCAGCCTGGACCTGTTGGTAGCAATAGAGTGGTAAGAGGAGATTTCATTCTGGCTAAGTTTTAAAAATAGAACTGACAGGATTAGCTGAGAGATTGGATGGATTTTAAGTGAAAGAATGTCTCTGAGGGTTTTGTTTTATTTTCCCAAACTACAATGATGAGGATTTTTTTTTAAGTCCAAGCAACATACTTACACACATATTCCAACTCATCACATTGTGTCACAATTTTTTTTCTACCTCTTTTACTTTGTGCTGAGGGCAAACCTTGTGCTGTACATTCCCAATGCCTACTGGAGCATTCAGTAAATATTTGTTGAGTAAATGAACATTAAATATGGCAGATGTGAATTCACATTGGACCCAACACTGTCCTTATCATCTCCCTCCTAAGATACATTTTGCCTCAAGTATGAAAGTCCATTTGCTGATCTCTGCAGAGAGACTGAGTCAGGTCCTCAATCTAAGATGAACTCTTAGATGAACGGCTCCACTTGCTAACCTTTCTTTCAGGGCTTTATTCATTTTATATTACTGTGCATGATATTGTGATTTTATATATATATATATATATATATATATATATATACACACACACACACACACACACACGTATATACGTATATATATATATTTGGTCTTCATTCCTGTTTCCTGACATACAGCTCCTAAAATCCTTGGAATCTCCAGAGTGATTGATAAGAATGCCTTTTGTATGCTAATGAGATAACTGGAGGCCCCTAGGATGGGGACTAGCAACAGGAAAGACCAGGGCATGATTAGACTTTCAGCCCTACTCCCCAGCTTCCAGGGAGGAGAAACGGCCTGAAGGTTAATTTGATCACCAATGGCCAATGATGTAATCAGCCATGCCTATATAATGAAGCTTCCTTAAAAACCCAAAAGGATTCGGTTTGAATAAGCTTCTGGATAGCTAAAAGCGTGGAAGTTCCTGGAGGGTGGTGGTGCTGAACTGCATATGGAAGCTCCATGCCCTTTTCTATATGCCTTACATTATCCATCTCTTCCACCTGGCTGTTTAACTGTATCCTTTATAATAAGTGGGTAAAAGCAAGTAAAGCATTTCTCTGAGTTCTGTGAGCCTCTCTAGAAAATTAATCAAAGCTAAGGAGCGGTTTGTGGGAATTCCTGATTTATAGCCGGTTCTTCAGAGGTATGTGTGACAACCTATTTGTGATTGGCACTGGAAGTAGGAGGAAGTCTTGTGGGACTGAGCCCTAAACTTGTGGGACCTGATGCTATATCTATGTAGGTAAGTGTCAAAATTTAATTGAATTAGAGGACCCTCAGCTATTGTCTGCTGCAGAATTGATTGGTGTATAGGAAAAAGGTCTCCCCGATCCCAGTTCTGGTGTCAGAGTGTTAAATGTATTGTTTGGTGACCAGAGGTGGTCTGTATTGAGAGTTAAAGTGGGAAAAATGTCAGTTTTCCCCCATATCTTATACCACGCAACAGATCACCATAATCGTAGCCACTTAAAATAATGCACATTTATTATCTCACATTTTCCATGGGTCGGGAATCCAAGCACAATTAAGTTGGGTCCTCTGTTATAATCTCACAAGACTGCAATCAAGGAGCAAGGCTGTGTTTTCATCTGGAGGCTCAAATGGGAAATAATATGCTTCCAAGCTCACATTGTGGGCAGAGTTCATTTCCTTGTGGTTTTAGGACTAAGTGTTTCAGATTTTTGCTGGTTGTTGGCTGGAGGCCTTTCCTAGAGGCCACTGCAGTTCTTTGTTCTGTGAACTCTCCAGCATGTCTGCTTCATCAAGCTACAGGAGAGTCTTTAACTTGCTAAGAAATTGTATATACACAGTGATATGGTTTGGCCGTGTCCCCACCCAAATCTTGAATTGTAGCTCCCAAAATTCCCACATATCACGGAAGGGACCCAGAGGGAGGTAATTGAATCATGAGGGTGGGTCTTTCCCATGCTGTTCTTGCGATAGTGAATATGTCTCACGAGATCTGATGGTCTATTAAAGGGGAGTTCCCCTGCACAGGCTCTCTTGCCTGCTACCATGTAAGATGTGCCTTTGCTCCTCCTTTGCCTTCTGCCGTGATTGTGAGGCCTCCCTAGTTACATGGAACTGTGAGTCAATTAAACCTTCTTCCTTTGTAAATTACCCAGTCTCAGGTATGTCTTTATTAGCAGTGTGAGAACAGATTAATATACATAGTAATCACAGGAGTGACATCATCATCACCTTTGCTTTATTATATTAGTTAGAATCAAGTCACAGGTCCCACTCATACTCAAGGGGAGGGGATTACTCAAAGCCCTGAACACCAGGAGGTGGAAGTCATGGTGGGGGAGGGGGGGTGTCAAAATTACTTTCATCATTAGAAATGTGTTTGTTTGTTTTGTTTCCTATCCGAACAATTTTGACCCTATGTTAGTTACCGTACGGCATGGCACCCAGACCTGTGCTGTCCAATATGGTAACCACTGGTCCCATGCACGGCTAGTGTGTCTGAAGAACTGAGTTTTTAATTTTTAAAAAATTTTAATGAATTTAAATATAATCTAAAAACTGGTACTCCATTCGGTTATTGGAAAAATGTTTGTGTGTTTAGAACAGTTTGTATATGAATCTACTTTTTCAGCTATACATTTTATGAAATCTAGACACTGACAAGTATCTCCATTGAAAATTCGTTCAAATTGAGATGAACTGTTAACTGTAAAATATACACCAGATTTCAAAGACTTGGCATGAAAAAAGAAAGCTTCTCTTTAATAATTTAAAAAAGAGTTACATGTGGAAATAACATCCTGTATATATTGGGATAAGTAAATATATTATTAAAAACAATTTCATGTTTTTATTTTTTAAAAAAATCAGGTTACCAGAAAATTTAAAGTTACACAAGTGGCTCGCATTCTATTGCTGAAAGAAAACACAAAGCAGTGAAGAGCTTAGAATTGGGTTAGCAAGACACGCCCCCAATGTTAGCTAAAGATGTAAGGCATCAACGAGAAATGTAGGGGCTCAGGAGAGAGGAAGGTGGGGTCATCCAGGGTCTGAGAAAGTCTTCAGTTGAAGGCGAGACAGACGGGACTATTAGCGAGTTTCGAGAGAAGCAACGTTTCGTGGGCTGCGCTGGAAATGCCCCACCGCCTTGGCCTCATTTTTGCTCCTCGCCCCGCCCTTGAATGCGCGGCGCCTTTTGACCCCGCCGCCGCGCCGTAGACCGCGCTGCACGCCAGTGGCTGCCATGGCGGATGTGTCCGAAAGGACGCTGCAGCTGTCAGTGCTAGTAGCCTTCGCCTCTGGAGTACTTCTGGGCTGGCAGGCGAACCGACTGCGGAGGCGCTACTTGGACTGGAGGAAACGGAGGCTGCAGGACAAGCTGGCAGCGACGCAGAAGAAGCTGGACCTGGCCTGAGACTCCGCGCCTTCCGCCCCGTTCGATCCCTCGCTTGGCCCCCTTGCCATGTCCGCGCGGGAGCTCCGGGCCAGCGGCGGCCAGAGCCGGCCAGAGCCGGCCAGAGCCAGGCTTGCCACACAGTCCCCGCCTGCCGTGGCGGGCCCTTCCCGGCGTGTTGGTGAGCAGTATACATAGTGACATTGCAAAGGGAGACTTTGGGGTCGGACGGATATCTTAGTATCAACTCTGGTCAGGTCGCAGAAGATGACTTGTTCTCACAGACACCGGAAGGTGGAAGAAGTTTTGTCTTCCCTAATAACTTGTTCTTTGGTGTCTGTTTAGTTCATTGGGTGTTTAATGAGAATGTCTCACCAACGTGCTGTGTGGCTCACCCTGACATTAAACATCAGTATGGAAAATACTGGAAAGAACAAAAGAAAAAAGAAGGAACCAGGGATGTGATCTTACCACCCCCAATTTTCAGTAACATCCTTGGTAGCGCATCTTCGCCTTGGCGATTGTAAACTCCAAACTGAATTCTTAGGTTTTTGACAGCCTGCTACACTGGAAAGAGCAGTGGCCTGGAAGTCAGGAACCTTGCATCCAGTCTTAGCATTTTCAGAAGAGCAGTGCATCATAAGTTTTCAGACCTGTTTTCTTGTCTGTAACACCAGATCTTATGGTTCATGGTTTAATACCACAGTACAATTTGAAGTTACAGATCGTGTATTTCTAATTTCTTTCTCTTTTCTGTTTCCAACAGCTTGATGAAAATGGATATAGACTACTGGAAAGAAATGACTTCTTCTTGCACTTTATGAATCAATTTTATTTTTGAAATAAAAAAATTAAACATCTTTGAAGCTTTTTTTTAATAAGGGGAAGTATGTTTTTCATAGAATTTACTGCATCAAGCTATCTACATTTTCAGAACTGACTTACTAGTGTTTTTGAGCAGATGTATTATCTTACGTAACTTGTGCCCCTTCTTTGGTATAGGCACAAAGCAGACTCGGCTATGGGACCATTAAGGGTTCTTTTACTGAACTCGTTGGAAAGCAAGGGGATGTGTAAACGTAACTGAGGTAAGGGTGCTGTCTGTAAGCCCTTTGACTTCCAAGAGTGACAGTGTATTCTTTGGCCCTGCTAAGGCCTGTAATCCGAGCACTTTCAGAGGTTGACTTGGGAAGATCACTTGAGCCCAGGATTTGGCAACATAGAGAGACTCAGTCTCTGCAAATAACTTACAAATTAGCTGGCTGTGGTGGTGCACACCTGTCAGCCCAGCTAATTTGTAATCCAGAGGCTGAGGCAGGAGGATCACCTGAGTCTAGGAGGTCAAGGTTGCAGTGAGCCGTGGTTTCACCACTGCACTCCAACCTGGGTGACAGAGCAAGACCCTGTCTCAACCCAAAACGAAACAGCGTATTCCAAGTACAGAGTGTAAGGGGTTTTTTTTGTTTTGTTTGTTTGTTTGTTTGTTTTTTGAGACAGTGTTTTGCTCCTGTTGCCCAGGCTGGAGTGCTGTGGCTCAATCTAAGTTCACTGCAACCTCTGTCTCTGGGGTTCAAGCGATTTTTCTGCCTCAGCCTCCCAAATAGCTGGGACTACAGGCATGTGCCACTATGCCCAGCTAATTTTTGTATTTTTAGTCGAAATGGGGTTTTACCATGTTGGTCAGGCTGGTCTTGAACATCTGACCTTAGGTGATCCACACCCTCAGCCTCTCAAAGTACTGGGATTACAGGCATGAGCCACTGTGCCTGGTCAGTGTATAAGTTTTTATTGGCAAAATTCTCTTTTATATGTCATTATGGAAACACATGTGAAGGAGAAACCCTCCTGAACAGAGCTTAGTGATAAATCCTACCTATATATAAAAATCAAGAGTGAGTGCCTGGTTCTTTTGATTTACAAGGAGTATTTCTCACCCTTGCTCATTCCTACAGAGATTAAAATTTCATGTCTCCATGTTAACCTAGGAAAGTTGTTTCCACATGAAGCACCTCCCCATTTTACTGGGGCTATTATGCCTTATTCCAACTTTGTTTTCATTCTGTGAATGTAGTATCAAGGACTGATATGTTGGTTCTTAGAGCTCAATCCCATCTGGGCTGCAGTTTGCTGAAGCTTCCTAGTGACTGCCCCTCATTGAGGCTCCAAGAGTTGAGACTCTTTTAGACAAGGTAGGTTCCTTGAGGGACATCTTACCCCCAAGCTGTTGGAATGTGCCTGGTTAAGCATTTGGGTTGTGACTAGCCTAATTCTGCTTGTTTGGCCCCATTCTTGTGCCATGTTCCTGGTGGACCTGGTCTTTCCAGTGTTGATTCTCATTATTTATGTGCACTACCCTGACACAGTCATGCCCCTCTCCTGTCTCTCCTCTAGGTATACCTGCTTCTGGGCATGTGCTGCTTCTGACTCCTGTCTATATCATTAAGAGATCTCTAGCCACTCTGTGCCACTCCTAATTTTCTAGTTTTCTGCTTACTGCCTTTTTACACTGTGACTGTACTCCCCAGTTCTGTAGTGGGCAGTTACCTTTGACGTTACCTCTGTACCTTTTCTATCTTTGCTCTACTTAAATGTGATAGTCCCCCCCCACCAAAAAAAAAAATACTATGGAGACAGTACTTCTCCTATTTTAGCCACAGCTGGAAATGGAAAGTTGGGAGCCAGGAGTCAGTGCCAGTCATAACTTGAAAATGACTCGCTGTTGACAACATAGTCCCCCACCTCCATTTGTCACTGCCATTTACTCATGACATCTACCTGTCTTGGCCTACTTTTACTTCCCTACCCTGCCTCCTTTTCTCCCTCTAGATGGGGTTCCCAGACCACCTGCTTTATCCCACATTGCTTCAGCCATACTCTGGACCTTGTCATCAGCAGGCTTGAACTATGTTACATTGCACTTGGTCTGTTTAGTCTCAGGAGGTACACCCACCTCATTAGGAGAGCTGACATCCTCTACATCTCCTATAGAACTGCCCACTCTGGAGACTATTAGTTGTGTTACCCTTTCAGTTAACCTCATAAGGCATCCTGGGCTCCCTGGTCAGATTAGACTCCATCCCTGCTTGTACATTTACCTTCACCACTGAACTTTAAAGAAAGACTTCACCTTTCTCAGTTGGCTCACCACAAATGGGTTCTATTGTGACTGTAGTGTGTCTCATTTTTTAGCACCCGAATTCCTTAAACTCCCAGTTTACTTGATACCTTTCATTCCTAGTAGATCAACCATATGATAAGTTAAAGGCCATTAGCTGGGAATTCCTTGGTCTTTCTCAATAGTTTTGTCTAGAGCAGTGGTTTTCAACAGGGCTGCCCATTATAATCATCTGGGGAGCTTTAAAAATACTAATTATTGCATGCCACTCTCCAGACATTTTGATTCATTTCATTTGTAATATGGACTGGCTATTAGAATTTTTAAAGCTCTCCAGGTGAGTGTGATGCTCAGCTGAGGTTGAAAACTGTTTTTGAAGCTCTGTCTCATTAGGTTTCCTTTACCAGGAGAAAAGACACTCAGGCCCCTTCCAAGGCTGTCTCTTTGGCTTCTGCAGAATTCTTCATCTCCCTCAGGACCTTCCTTGTTCTCCAGTACCTCATCTCTTTCTGGCATCTGCAGTCTCGCCCTGCTTTCTATTTATAAATGCACATTTTCTTTTTTTTTTTTTTTCTTGAGACGGAGTCTCACTGTGTCCCCTAGGCTGGAGTGCAGTGGTGTAATGTTAGTTCACTGCAACCTCTGCCTCTTAGGTTCAAGCGATTCTTGTGCCTTAGCCTCCCGGAGTAGCTGGGATTACAGGTGCCTGCCACCATGCCTGGGTAACAAATGCACAGATTTTGACTTAAATTTTCTTTTAGTTGATGCTGTCATTGGCCAATTAGAAGTGGTTCACTGTCACCTTCTTTCCAAATATTTTGCCCATTGGCCTGCTGTGATCTGCCCTCTACACCTTCCAGAAACATTGATATCTACAGCTCTGAATTCTCACATTTTACCTCAAGAGTATATGATGAGGCCACTTTCTCCCTTGAAATTCTCCTTCCTTTGCTTCTGTAATACAAAAGTTTGTTGAGTTTCTAAACTGCTACTATTGTTGCCTTTCTCAAGTTCCTCAAACTCCTTGGTTCTCTGCTCTGTCTTCTCCTGTGACTACCCTAGCCATTCTTTTGGCTTAACTAGCACATCCAAGCAGATCCCCCTTCATCTGATCCTTTTCTTCAATTCCAGCTTTGAGTTTTCAGGGGTCTAGTGGACATATTCAATGCATGACCTTACTTTAGAACTCAGTGTATTTAATCATAAACTGTTCATTTGGCAGGGAATTCTGTACACCAGGTAGCACTTCCGTGGTAAGTGGTTGGTACAGTTTTCGTGTTTCTAGTCTATTACTGTAGCTTGGAAGCTCTTTGAGAGCACTGTTAAATATCTTGTACCACAGGCCCAAACAATGCCTTGCACCAAGGTGCTCACATATATTTTTCATTTTTATTTGAGGTAGATTCTTTTCTTTTCTTTCTTTCTTTTCTTGGTTAATCTTGCCAATGGTCTATCAGTTTTAATTATCTCTTCAAAGAACCAGCTTTTTGTTTCATTTATCTTTTATGTTTTTTGTTTGTTTCAGTTTCATTTAGTTCAGTTC
>CAUYLG010033978.1:0-88863 GCA_963573385.1 Cacajao melanocephalus
CCCCCTCTCTTTTTATCTCCATCCAACATACACACACAACAAGACAATCACTGTCACAAAAACAACAAAACTAACAAAAAAAAAAAAAAAAAAAAAAAAAAAAAAAAAAAAAAAAAAAGAAGTAATAAATCCTGCAAATAAATGAGGCTACATGTGGCAACAAGGCTCAGGGATTCAAATTTTGCTGAAAAAAAAGAATATAATATGCTATATCAAAGTTCTTTCCTAGTCATTCATTTAAATAAAGAACATCTCAGGAGCCCCAAAAATGAGGAAAATGAACTGAAAGCATAGCTACTTCTTTATCATGCAGTAAGCTGCTCATTTTTTTTTCAATCTAAGAGGCTCATATTACGTTGGCATTGGTGACACTGTAACTCAGGGGATTTGTGATGAGAACACATTTTTCTGAAACTTAAAAATTCCTGCCTATATCTTTCTTTCCTCATAAATTTTACCTCAAGCAGCTCATCTTCTGGCTGTAGGAGACCCAATGTATCAACAGGACCACCAGGAACAATTGAAGAAATATAATGGTGCCCATCAAACGAGTCCACTTCCACACCAAGCCTCAGAGTGTGAATAGGCAGCAGCTATGGCAAAACACAAAGAATAATCAAACATGATGACACATCCTGCTGTTCATCCTCTATCCAGTGCTATTTTGAAGTGAAAAACCCCACCTCTTCAATCGGATCACCAAAATCCTAAAAGAAAACAATAATGGGAAAACTAGTGTCAGGTAAAATTATGAAGTCATTGGTCATCTTGTTCTCACTGCTCTTTTCTTTCCAGATTCCCTGGAAATGAAGAGATGGAAGTATACAGTCTTACCTTCAATTCTAAGCTCCAGTCAGTCCACACTTCTGGTAATCCCCAGTATGTATGCTGTGTTTCACTTTTCTATGGGGCTCCCCATCCCCCAGAACATCCTAACTTTCCTTAATATCTAATTAACTTCTACTCACACTTAAATACTACGGCAGGAAGCCCTGAGTTAATGTGCCTCCATCTGGGGTTCAAGACCGCCCTGTGCACGTCTCCATCACAGCTCACAACATACTGGGCTTAGAATTTCTTTCTTTTTTTTCTTTTTGAGACACAGTCTCACTGTGTTGCCTAGGCTGGAGTGCAGGAGTACAGCGGTGCAATCTCAGCTCACTGTAACCTCCACCTCCGGGGTTCAAGCAATTCTCATGCCTCAGCTTTCCAAGTAGCTGGGACAACAGGCACATGCCACCATGCCCGGCTAATTTTTTTGTATTTTTACTGGAGACAGGGTTTCGCCATGCTGAGAATTCCTAGTTTCTTGATTGTCCCTCCTCCACCCCTTAGTTGAATGGAGAGTTTGTACCTCTAATCTCTATAACCTCAGCCCTGGAACAGTACCCTGCACGAACCATGGGTTCATTAAATGTTATTTGAATCAATCCATGAAAGATAGTGCCTCATCTAAGATGCCCCTTTCCA
This sequence comes from Cacajao melanocephalus, assembly GCA_963573385.1. Taxonomy (NCBI): domain Eukaryota; kingdom Metazoa; phylum Chordata; class Mammalia; order Primates; family Pitheciidae; genus Cacajao; species Cacajao melanocephalus. Next base: position 1,471 of record CAUYLG010033978.1, read on the forward strand.
TCTAGCCAATTTAAGTGAAAACATTTCCTATTTGGGAAAGGCAATCATTTACCCATTCTAGGTCTATGAGGGTTCATATGGTCTAAGATATGAGTCAAGAGCTGAGAAACTCTAGCCAATGTCGAGTAAAGAGATGAGTGTCTTAGTTTTTATGTTTGTTGGTTTTAACAGTCACGGGCATTCACCAAACTCCATTCCCCTGACTTTCAAAGACAGACTAATGATTTGTCATTGTGGCCTTATAATCTCAAATATGGTAAATGGTATTCATTATGATTGACATTTCCTGTTATCAATAGTCTGATACCTAAAAATACCAGACCTACCTCTAACTATACTTTATAAGGAGAACACCCTCCACAGGGTGACAGTGCATACACCATGTGGCTCTCTTCCTATTCTCTGTGATCCTCCGTCCCTGAGCTTGCCACCTCCCTCCGTCTTCTGCTTTCAGTCCCCAGAGCGCCACAGGCCTTGCTTCAGACGCCATCTGAGGCTCACTTCTGTCCCGCTATAGACACGCAGATAAATGTGCAGTGGCAGGGAGTCTGGCTGACTAAGACCTCAGTGAAGGCATGAGGGACTTCTAGCTCTGGGATAATTTCCTGAAAATTGAGTCCTCCTGATCACTAAGCACTTCAAGATCTACAACCATCTCTGGCAAGAAGATGTTTTAGTTCTCTAAATGGAAGGTAAAGAGTGCTTTTCCTCCTGTTTCCTGTCTGTGCTTTCTCTCTTCCTCACTGCTGCCACTTCATTCTCTTGTCATTGTATCAAATCATGGGTACGGATACGCTAAAGAGACATTAGTGTCATGTAGCAGGACATCTAGAGGAGGTGAGGAAAAGCTCTCAGAGAAATGTTCCTGAATTAACAGTTTACCACCCATCTCTGCCAACTGTCTTCCTTCCTTGTTTATGAGCCAGATGCGATAGGGCAGAGAGGTGCCAGTGGATCCACCATAGCTCATCCCCAGTGTGGTGCTGGGGCTTATACTGGCTTGAGAGCAGACTGTTCAATTTTCAGTGAGTTTGCAAGTCAGTGGTTAAGCACAGCTATTATGAAAAATTAAACCATATAAAGTTTCAATTAATAAAAATAAAATGTAACAAGTACTCAAAATCCATCACTTCCTAATTATTTTTCACTCTTTTACTAATAGCTATGTTCATGAAGTGATTTATATCTAGTATATCTGTACAGAGAGGAACACTCTCTATCAGAACTCAAAGAATTTCAAGGGGTGGACAACTGAACGAGACGTAATGCTTGATTTGGTTAGCTGCTAAATGCAGGTGGGACAGGTAATTAAACAGCCCTACTCCTGCAGAGAGGCCTGCAGCAATAAAGTGCTACTGTGCTTTGCCTCTCAGCTCACTGATCAGCGACGCCATTTTGGTAGCTTCATACCTGCCATGGTGGCAGTATTTACACCACAGATATTTGTACATGCTACAAATTGGAGCTGCCCTTTTTTTGTTGTTTCCTTTTTGAGAGGTAGAAACTTGCCAGCATACCACTGATCTATGATATAGTTTGGACAAGATATCCAGCGTATATGTACAGAGTACAAACTATGGGCAAAGCATTGGGCTATGAGCTGGAAATACAAAATGAAGTCTTTGCCCTCCTAGAACTAACATCCAGCATGGCAGACAGATAATAAATAGGCAAAAAAGCTAAGTGGACAAAGCAAATACATAAATAACCAACCAACCAACAAGCAGCAGGATCATCACAGTTCTGATATGACAAGCAAAGAACACAAGGAAATGCATTCAAGGAATGTATGACCATTGTGTGAAAAACAAACAAGCAGTTACTAACTGTGATAAGTGACACAAGGAAGTAATCAGGATCATGGCATCAGAGTACCTGTGGTGGAGGCCATTTTGGAAAGTTGGTCAGATCAGGCTCCACATTGAAGGGGACACTTAAGGTGAGACTTGAGGGATAACAGTGAGTCAGCCCTACAAAAAAGCCTACTGGGGGATGGCTTGTGGGAGGTGAGCAAAAAGGATAATTGCTAAATTTCTGGTTTGAGCAAATGAGTAAATGGTGGTAACAACTTCTGCATAGAAATAAGTGCCCAAATTAAAACAAAGATCCTGCTATACACACAGAGATCTTTGCTACTTACATAATAATATGCCCTTATCCAAGATAAAAGGGTTAAGGCAAGAAATGGTTCCAATCCCCTTCCAATCCGCATCTATTCACATGATGACCCCCATTCCCACCTCCATGGAACAGCTGGAGTCAGGATTCCCAGAGGCTCACCCATGTCATCCCGTGCCCTCCAGACACGGGCTGTGCCTTCTAGGCTATTCCCCCCAGATATCTGTAAACACCACAGGTTCCCTAGTAAACTTAAATGGTGAACAAAACACACATGCTCTATCTTCAATCAAGCTGAACAAATAAACCAGAAATGATGTTTACTAAATCTGTCAATCTGAAGGATGCCTACCTAATATTAGTTCTGAATCTAAATCTGAGTACAGCTGGGTTTCTACGATTTCATGTTACATTGCTGCAGGCTTCTCTGCGGGAGCAGAACTGTTTAATTACCTGTCCCAGTTGCATTTAGCAACTCAACAAATCAAGCATTGAATCTATCTCCTTCAGTTGTCCACCTGTTTCACTATGCGGTGTTCTTAGGGAGCCGAAAGTACTGAAATGACAGAGTAGGTGAAACAGATGATTGGTGCCTCTGCACAACGCTGCATGTCATGCTTTCAGATGCTTATTCAACGTGCTTTGTGAGGGGTTCTATTTAAACTGACAAAGTTAATGAGCAACAGGATTTTCATGATCCTGATATAAGTAAAGGATACAAAAACATGCATCAAAGGGAAGTGTGACCATGGCGTGCTTTACTGTCTGTGTAAAAATGATGAAGATCAAATGAGATCAGGAAGGCTTGAGGCCTTCTACCCGCAAGTGGCAAGACTTATCATGAAACAAACTGCAGCTCCTTCATTTTGCACAGAGCTTTACTTTTAGGATACTAAAACAAGACATCAAAATGCTTCAGTGGGAATATAAATGACAGCGCTTTAGGGGGAGAAGAAACTTCTGGAAAAGAATGCTTCAAAAATGTGTCAGTGGGATGGGGGAGGATTCTCCAAAAATGTTGAACTCGACATAAAATAGAACAGGAGGAACCCCATGATTGGTTCTTGTAACTCTCATACACAAAGTATTAAATAGCCATTTATGTTTAAAGATTAGGGAGTTACTAAATTTACCATAAATAAAAAAAATAAGCTTTCAAGAATGAGGCTACAAGTTTAAAGTAATGGTGAACCACAAGCATGATGGCCTCTGAACTTAGCTGTGATCCCTCAGAGGTTATACAAGACAATCAATTGTCCGTTAGAGCTTTATTTATATTTGTTTTTCTCACTCTTCCAAAATTTATTTTTATTAATTTTTTTTAATTTTTTTGAGATGGAGTTTTGCTCTTGTTGCCCAGGCCAGAGTGCAATGGCACAATCTCGGCTCACCGCAACCTCCGCCTCCCGGGTACAAGTGATTCTTCTGCCTTAGCCTCCCCAGCAGTTGGGATTACAGGTGCACACCACCATGTCCAGCTAATTTTTGTATTTTTAGTAAAGATGTATTTTCACCATGTTGGTCAGGTGGTCTCGAACTCCTGACCTCAGGTGATCCATGTACCTCAGCTTCCCAAACTTCTTTGCTTTAAATATATTTTAAAGCAAATATATATTTGCACCCTCCAAAACTTTAATTCAGAATATTCAAAAAATGTGTAACAGGTACTCTGTTGTACAGTAGTATATTGAAAGATCTCTTCAGTCACCTAACACCAAGGTCAAACATCAGTTACTATTTAGCATTTTAGATATCATTTATGTTTCCTGTCTGACCCACATGAAATATCTAAGTTTTTGATACTTGATCTAACACTTTATATTTGACTTTCTCCCCTTACCTATGCTCATGGTAGTGCCTTCACCTGAAATACCCACTGTACTCATTTGTACTCCAAATCTATTCTTCAGAGTACAGTTCAAATGCCATCCTACCAATAAGCCTCCATCTGTCTTAAGGAAGTAATATCCTTCTTGAACACATATCAGGCATTTTAGCAACATCGGAATAATAATTCTCTGTGGAGTGAGGAAAGAAAGGAATCAAAATTCCTTTAAGAACCTCACTCCAAACCTACAGAATCAGAGTATCGGCAAGGAGGAACAAAATAGGGCATTCACATATCTGTATTTCGAAAAAGCTGCTCTGGGCCAGGCGTGGTGGCTCACGCCTATAATCTCAGCACTTTGGAAGGCCGAGGCGGGTGGATCACCTGAGGTCAGGAGCTCGAGACCAGCCTGGCCAACCTGGTGAAACCCCATCTCTACTAAAAATACAAAAATTAGCCAGGCGTGGTGGTGTATGCCTGTAATCCCAGCTACTCGGGAGGCTGAGGCAGGAGGACCACTTGAACCCGGGAGGCGGAGGTTGCAGTGAGCCAAGATCAAGCCATTGCACTCCAGCCTAGGTGACAGAGTGAGACTCCATCTCAGAAAAAAAAAAAGAGAAAAAGAAAAAGCTCCTCTGATGTTTCTGATATGCCACCTGCCCTACTAGGTAACCACTACTACTATAGAGTTATTTGATTCTGTGTCTTAGGTGTGCCACTTAAAAAGAGAACAGCAAAGTATAAAATTATGTGCTTGAGAACTCACAACAGCATTGCTTCTGTGGATGAGAGGAATGGGGTGGGAGAAAAAAATGACCTTTTGCAGTACATATTTCTATACCTTTTAGATTCTATGTCTTGCGCATATATCATCTATTTAAAATTTAAAAGAAAAAAAAAGAATGCTGCAAGCTTAGAAGCCAGATAACCCTTGATTTGTTTCCTTTCTTTGAAATTTTTTTATAAATTTACTTTTTTAATAGTTCTGGAACACTTCACGCGTTTGCGCGTCATCCTTGTGAAGGGGCCAGGCTAATCTCTGTATCATTCCAATTTTAGTATATGTGCTGCCTAAGCGAGCACATGATTTCTTTCCTAATTCCACCCCCTAACTAGCTGCCTATGATCTTGGGTAAATTACTTTACCTGCCTGACACTCAATTTTCCCATATTAAAAATGGGAAGGAGGAAATGCTTGCTGACCAATAAGGTTACCGTTAGAAGTATAAGAGAAAATATATTTAAAGCAAAAAACCGGCCCTGGTAACTGAACAGGTACCTCCACTATACCTCTTGGAAAGCCCAGTACATCCCACTTGACTTAAAAATTACGTTTGTTCATTATAAAGTGCTGGGGGGGAAAACCACATTGTAATGACTCTGGGTTAAGAAATGTAACTCAAGAGAGAAATAAAGTGAAATTTGTCAATCTGTTTTGTCAAAACCAGAGACCAGGACGTGGTGTTTCTGGTTTCCACACAAGCGACATTACTGATGCTCACTTCATATTACAATTGATGGCCAGCAGAAAGGTCACTAGAATGAGCTTAATGCTTCTCCCTCATAGAGCTGTGATTATCTTAATAGTAAACACTTGCCAAGAAAGCCATCCCTAAAAGTCTCCCTAGATGCGGGAAAACTGTTCTGGTGTCATGATTAACAGCTTCCTAGAAGCAGTGCAGTTAATGCTTAAGTCACTGTAAATAGCTTTCACCTCCCTTTCTCCACAACTCCACCCACCTCAGAAGAAAATCTTATTAACATTAGCCCATAATAGATGAAGATGCTTCTTTTTTTTTTAAATATAGAGACTGGGTCTTCCTATGTTGACCAGTTTGGTCTCGAACTCCTGGTCTCAAGATCCTCCTGCCTCAGCCTCCCAAAGTGCGGAAATTATATGCATAAGCCACCCTGCCCAGTCATAAAGATGCTTCTGGAATCATCCCTTCAAGAGTGGTGGCCAGGGGATGGCAACCATCTAAAACCAGTTAGGCCCATAGAAACATAATTGTTCTAATCAGAAAGCTGATGAGACAGAGGAGAAACCTCCAGCCTGGACCTCAGATCTTAGACACAACCCTGCTCAAAACCTCCCACTGGTGTTACCTAACACCAAAGATAAAGTCCACACATATCACCATGGCTCCCAAGGCCCTTTAACACCTAGTCTTCCTCTCCAGCATCATTTAACAATATTCTGCTCTTCACTGAGTTTGACCCAGACCCTCTGAAAGAAACAACTTCTATTCCCCCAACATACCAGCCCTTTCCCACAGAAAAGCCATTGTACCTGCTGCTCCTCTTTTCCCCAGCTCATCACATTCTTATCCTTCAAGCCTGGGCTCAGAAAGGCTTTCCCTGGCTCCCTCTCTAAAGTGTTCCCCACCTTGTTACACTCAATTTACTATTCAGTCATTTGCAGCACTTTTTATACTCTACAACTATCTTATCAAGTTATTTTTTATTTGTCTATTACCACGCCCCTATACAATCCCAGAATCTAAGCTCTATGAGAGCAAGGACCCTTTCGGTTTTGCTTCCCACAGATGGTAGCACAGTGTCTGGCACAGAGTAGGAGCTCAGTAAACAGTTCCGGAATGGATGAATACACTCTAAGCTATAACCTGCCTCTGCTACCATCTAGTTGTATAATTTTGGTCAAGTCATTCAACCTAGGCAACCTTTAGTATCCTCCTGTTTGTGAAATCAGTTTTGACTGATTAGTTAAAATCTCCCTTACATATTGTAGGGAGAAATTAGTAGCTGCTGAATTAAGATGCAAATTTCCAATTGTAAGAGGATTTTCAAAAATCGTAGCTGATCAAAATGAAGAAAAATTCTGTGGACATTTAATAAGAAATTAATGGAGAAAAATGTAAAAATGTATGATAATGTTACATGGAAAAACTATACATACCTTCTGTCTCTCTCTCTCTCACACACACACACACACACACACACACACACACACACCCCAAAACAAAAGGCAGGTAATATTGACTGCAAATATATAAATATGTAGCTAACAACTGAATATGAAAAGAGAATAATGCAATTGTGGGGGACTCTTTTTTACTCCAGCGCAGAAAACAGGGAAATAAGCAACTTTTTGCCACAACAAATTTTCAATTAATTAAATGTTTTTAAAAAGCATAGTAAAAGAAAAAGGCCTTTGAAAGGTCAGTTTAAAAGTGCTAGAGGCATATAACTGGAAAAAAAAGCTACCATTTATTGGACATTTCTTATATCTTGGCACTGAGCTATATTAAAGTACACATGAAATATATTTCTATCTAGTCTTCTACAACACAATTATTATTGTTATTATTTAGAGAAAAAATTAGGTCAGTTATTTTACAGCCAAAAGCATTTCATCAAATGTTACTTTTTTTTTTTTTTTTTGAGATGGAATCTTGTTCTGTCGCCCAGACTGGAGTGCAGTGGCACAATCTCAGCTCACTTCAACCTCCGCCTCCAGGGTTCAAACAATTTTCCTGCCTCAGCCTCCCAAGGAGCTGGGATTATAGGCGCCCACCACCATGTCCAGTTAATGTTTATATTTTTAGTAGAGATAGGGTTTCACCATGTTGGCCAGGCTGGTGTCAAACTCCTGACCTTGTGATTTGTCCACCTCAGCCTCCCAAAGTGCTGGGATTACAGGCGTGAGCTACCACGCCCAGTCCAAATGTTACTTTCTTAAGACTTCCCTGACCAACGTATCTAAACTTGCAAACTAACTGTCTCTCCTGAATTCCCTGTGTTCCCTGTTTTAATATGCTTCATGGCACGTATCACCTATACAGTATAGCTTACTTATTTTTGGTCTCCTCCCATTAAAATATAAGTTCTATACGACAGGAATTTTTCTTCCTGCTTTGTTCTCTTCTGGAAACCTAGAACCCAGTAGAAGACCTAGCAGAGTACATATAATACATATTTGATGAATAAATGAACAGCCAAATGGACCAGTGTGTTTTTATAAGGTGGTTCTGAAAGTGTGTTCAACTCAAAGCCCTTCTGCCTATTTACACTAGAGTTACTGAGTACAAAAGTGTGTGTGTGTGTGTATACAGCATAGAGACTGATCAGGAAAGATGACACAGTAAGACTGGAGGCAAAAAACTAAGGAGTGAGAGGGAACATCTTCTGCCTAGAGAAAGAGAATCACACTTTCAAAATGTACGCAAAGTGTGCTTTGTGCCTTTTGTCCTTGTTGTCTTTTACTTATTATAAAACATGATGATTCAGGGTCTTAGGCTTTGAATGTGGGAGGACCGACAAAGCTGAACCACGTGATGAGCAGAGCCTGATCAGGGCAGGATTTCCCTGCAAGGACATATCCTGAGTTCTAAAGCAATATGGCACAGGAGGCTGAAAAGCTAATCAGGAAACCTCGAAAAAGCAAAGCAAATATTTCAGCAGCCCAGAGTACCAAGGAGAGAGAATTAGAGTCCAGGTTCCACCAGGATAAGAGCACTGGTAAACACCCCTGGGGTCTTTCATGGATTACCCAGAAGACTATCTTGCTTTTTTTTTTTTTTTTTTTGAGATAGAGTCCTGCTCTATTGCCCAGGCTGGAGTGCAGCAGCACAATCTTGGCTCACTGCAGCCTCCATCTCCCAGGTTCAAGCAATTCTCCTGCCTCAGCCTCCCAAGTGGCTGGGATTACAGGTACCAACCACCACGCCTGGCTAATTTTTTGTATTTTTAGGAGACAAGGTTTCACCATGCTGCCTAGGCAGGTCTTGAACCCCTGATCTCCAGTGATCTTCCTGCCTCAGCCTCCCAAAGTGCTGGGATTACAGGTGTAAGCCACGGTGCCAGGCCAAGGCTGTGTCTTTTTTTAATTAAAAAAAATTTTTTTTGAGTGGGAGTCTCGCTCTGTCTCCAGGCTGGAGTGCAGTGGCGGGATCTTGGCTCACTGCAACCTCCACCTCCCTGATTTAAGTAATTCCCCTACCTCAGCCTCCCAAGTAGCTGGGACTACAGGCGTGTGCCACCATGCCTGGCTAGTTTTTTGTATTAAGGCTGTGTCTTAAAAGTAATGCAAACCAGAGGTAGTCTGATCCTTACCAGAACCGTACCTCTGCCCACGTCTAAGATGAGCACCCACCAATACCACCCTGAGTGCGTGCGAACATACATGCGTACACACACACACACACTCTCTCTCTCTCTCTCTCTCTATTCCCTTCCCTCCCTCTATCACCATATTAGCAGACAGGGTAAGACCTCTCTGAACAGAGATAACTGATATCATCTGAAGCCTTTTGTAGCTGTCAGACATTTAATCAAATTTTGGCATGACAAAAGATATACCCAAACAATAAGACAAAACATTAAATGACAGGATTGATCCAGATATTGGAATTACTTAAAGTCTTTATAAGCTATGGTTAACATGTTGAAGAAATAGAGGAGAAGATGGCAAATACAAAAATAGATTAAAAAATACAGATTTTTTTTTTACATTGGTAATTTCACTGGAGAATTATAAACTAAAAAGAAAGAAGATGGAAATTCCGGACTAGAAAAATAACTAAAATTAAGCACTTAATAGATGGGCTTTAGCAGCAGATTACACACAGGAAATTTAGTAAACTGGAAGACAGTTAAACAAAAAATATCTAAGAGTTTAGTGTAAATTAAAGAGCAATTTCAGGAAAATATGTCACTGATTTATATGATAATAACAAAAATAATAAGAAGAGCCTAGCTGGGCATAGTGGCTCACACCTGTAATCCCAGCACTTTGGGAGGCCAAGGCTTCTCCTGAGGTCAGAAGTTCAAGACCAGATTGGCCAACATGGTGAAACCTGTTCTCCATTAAAAATACAAAAAATTAGCCAGGAGTGGTGGCAAGTGCTTATAATCCCAGCTACTACTCAGGAGGCTGAGGCACAAGAATCACTTCAATCCAGGAGGCAGAGGTTGCAGTGAGCCAAGATCGAACCATTGCACTCCAGCCTAGGCAACAAGAATGAAACTCAATCTCAAAAAGAAAAAACAAAAAACAAACCAAGAGCCTACTATGTGCTTGCAACTATTCTAGGCATATTATAGTTAATTCCTATATAAATCTATGAGGCACATACAATATTAAGCATAATATAGTTAATTCCTATATAAATAGTTAATTCCTATATAAATCTATGAAGTAGGTATTAATATTTCCTTTTTTACATACCAAAAAACTGAGACATTGGGTTTAGATCATTTTCTAAGATCGCACAGCTATCAAATTCTGGTTTATCCAGAATTTCCAGGGAGCTTGGTTCTAGAATCCATGTAATGAGTATATTATAATGCAGTAATTAATAACAAATAAAGTTTGATGAGGTATTTGGTTTTTTTGTTATTTTTTTTTTTTGGTTTTCTTTGAGATGGAGTCTCACTCTGGTGCCCAGGCTGGAGTGCAGTGGCTTGATCTCAGCTACCACAACCTCTGCCTCCCGGGTTCAAGCGATTTTCCTGCCTCAGCCTCTCGAATAGCTGGAACTACAGGCATGTACCACCATGCCCAGCTAATTTTTGTATTTTTAGTACAGAATTTCACTACATTGGCCAGGCTGGTCTCGAGCTCCTGACCTCATCATCCACCCGCTTCAGCCCCCCAAAGTGCTGGGATTACAGGAGTGAGCCACCACGCCTGGCCTGGTATTTGTATTTCTTACTCTTATTTTGAATTAAATCCCTCTCAATATATTTAGAGGGAATTAATAATTAGTCACTACTCTAACCTAATCTGACTTTGTAAATAATTAAAAATTGAACTACAAGATGAGCCATATTGCTTTTCGTATTTTCCTCAGATTTTGTACATCTGAGGAAAGCTTGGTCAGTTGGCCGACACAGTCACAATGAAGTAACTCAAGATGCCGGTAAGCTGAGAAGGAAAGAAGGACTCTCTAGTGTCAGCCTTGAAAATCCAAACCTGGCCCAACGGGGTCGCTCACACCTGTAATCCCCATACTTTGGGAGGCCGAGGTGGGTGGATAACCCGAGGTCAGGAGTTCGAGACCAGCTTGACCAACACGGCAAAACCCCATCTCTACTAAAAAAACAAAAAAATTAGCTGGGTGTGGTGGCACATGCCTGTAGTCCCAGCTACTCAGGAGGCTGAGGCAGGAGACTCGCTTGAACCTGGGAGGCAGAGGTTGCAATGAGTTGAGATGGCACCAGTGCACTCCAGCCTGGGCAACAGAACAAGACTCCATCGCAAAAAGAAAAAAAAAAAAAAAAAATCCATACCTATAAAATTATGGCACACAAGCATAAAATCATGAAAGATAAATATTCATTACAAATACTCAACAAAGAAGAAAACGGTAGCACTATCTAAAGACTTTTCAATGTTTTATGAAACCTGCATGGGATGCAGAAAATACGTTTTTAAAACTGCATGTGACAGAAGAGTTTAGGGTGGGCTCAGCTCTCATGTCCCATGTGGAATTATAGTATGACTTCTGAAACACTCAGGCAAGAACACCTTTCCTTTTTTACCAATTGCTGAGGAACCCACCTACAAGGCTTCTCTAAGTTTCAATTGCCCTGACCTCTGCTTATCCAGAATGGGAACTTTTAGTGACAGAACACTAAAAATGTTGGGGAAAAAAACTGTAGAAGTTGCCTTCTGGCACCTTGCCAATAGAAATAAAGCTTACCAAAAACTTTTTAAGTTCAAGAACAACCATTGCCAACACTCAGAAGATAAACCACTTTTCTTTCCTGGAATATCTGAACCTGAAGGCTTTTCTAAAGTGTGGATTGCTGGGTCTTGATTTTTAGGAAACTTTTATAAAAGGACTTCTTATAATATCTAAAAAGCTAACACACACTGCACAATGTTACTCTGCATACTACCTCTAAGGTGGGCAAAAGAGTCAAACCTGGGTTTTGGCTGCTGGACGTGACACAGGGATCCCACGTTCTTCCCAGACACCATTTTTTCGTAACAGTGAGACCCATCACATTTCCAGGAAACAGGCAAGACTAAATTCTGAAAACTTTATGTCACAGCTCTAGTTTCTTCAGCAAGAATTTAAAGAAAGTTCTTCAAACGATAAAAAAACAGGCAGGGTTCAGTGGCTCCACATGTAATCCCAACACTCTGGGAGGACTGCTTGAGCCCATGAGTTTGAGACTAGCCTGAACAACACAGTGAGACCCCATCTCTTAAAAAAAAAAATGTTAACTTTGTTATTAAAAAAAAATGCTTACCTTTGAATATTTCTGTAACTCAGCATCATCTGCAATCTGTGTGTCCAAAGTAGCAACCTAAATTTACAAAAAAAATTTCCAATATTTGTAAAAGTATAATTGTATTTTCTGTACATTTTCTGAAAGTATCTGAAAAACCTACATTTTGATAACTCTATTTGACCTACATTCTACTATCTTTCTCATATTTTTGAAATCTATAACACACAATGTGAAATCTCAGATTATATTAATTTTTTTTGTTGTTCTCCACAACAATCTTTTTTCCTAAGTTGCATAAATTGAACAGAAGGTGATGGGCAAATACATATATATTTTTAAAAATCCATGGTCCCTAATATTTTAATATAATCCTCCATTATATTGAATGCATCAAAATCTTACTCTTTTGACAAAATCAAGAGTATGGCCATTTTTACTTTCAAACCCAAGCCTCAAAACAAAATTTGCAAGGTCAGTAAAGTCAGAGGAGTTTGGAAAAACTAAAGCATCTGACTTTCCACAGCAAGCTCAAACCATTTCCCCAGAAGAAATAGCTGGCAAAGACACAGGCAGAAAGGCCTGGTCCCTGGTGGGAAGCTAACGGAATACTTAAAGCTTTTAATCCTGGCCTAAAACTATTGTTCTAAGCTTCAATGGTGGACATCCACAGAAGTGAATTCCTTGCAAGCCAAAGTACATTACTGATGATTTGTATCTGTAAGTTGTTAATAAAATATGATGCATCTGGCGGGAAGGTATAAGTTAAACAATGACACAACAACAGCTTCTGAAAGTACTGCGTTTCAGATAAGCAGATCCTGGAAGAAAGTGAAGTAAGAAATACTGGAGTACACACATTCATTCATTCTCCATCATTCCTGGCTTCTTGCTACCCCTCATTCCTCAAACAAGATGCTACAACTTTCAGTGGATAAGCTGTCACTTTAAATTCCCAACTTCAAATTCTGTCTCCTCTAATTTCTCTGCCATGACCTCACCATGTAATAAATGAAATTGAAAAGGTTAGTTATAAGGAGAATAAAATTTTAACAGAAGGCTGGTAGTGGCTCATGTCTGTAATCCCAGAACTTTGGGAGGCCAAGCAAGGTGGATCACTTGAGACCAGGAGTTCAAGACCAGACGGGGCAACACAGTGAGACAGCATCTCTAAAAGAATTTGAAAAATTAGGCGAGCATGGTAGCTCATGCTTACAGTTACAGCCAGTCGGGAGGCTGAGGTGGGAGACCCACTTGAGCCCAGGAGGTTGAAGCTGCAGCAAGCTGTGATTGTACCACTGAATTCCAAGACCCTGTCTCTCAAAAAAATGTTTTTTTTTGTTTTTGTTTTTTTTGAGGTGGAGTCTCCCTCTTTCACCCAGGCTGGAGTGCAGTGGCACAATCTTGGTTCACCACAACCTCCACCTCCCAGGTTAAGCGATTCTCCTGCCTCAGCCTCCCAAGTAGCTGGGATTATAAGTGCCCACTACCACACCCAGCTAATTTTTGTATTTCTAGTAGATGCGAGGTTTCACTATGTTGCCCAGGCTGGTCTCAAACTCCCAACCTCAAGTGATCTGCCCATCTCAGCCTCCCAAAGTGCTGGGATTACAGCCATGAGCTACCATGCCCAGCCAAAAAAAAAAAAAAAACAATGTTTTTTAATAAAAAAAAGAGCCCATAAAACTGGCCATTTGTAAATACTGTACAGCAAATTTCTTTGAATATCAAACCACTAAGATAAGATAAGTAGGAAAGATAAGTAGGAAAGGCCATTTGCTAGGTGATAGCCTAATAACCATATTCAAAATCTATGAAGCAGAGAAACAGTTCAAGAGAACTGACATGCAAGCATAAAGTTACCAAGAGAAAGTGTGAAGTGTATTGACTCATCTCAATGACACTGGGAATTTTCTGACAATAGATAGTGGCTACATAATCTAAACCAAAAAGATTTTTAAAGTCTCCAACCAGCCAACAAGTACTAATAATAAACATATGTAAGAAAATATGAATGATCGTAGAAATTTTAAAGAATATTTTATTACTAATGCATTTAGTGAACAGTATAGAGGCTTGTCTAAGCACAACTTTCTGCTTTCATGTGGATTCATATGGGGAAATGTAATCAATCCCTTGCTCAATGAATCTAATAACAGGTGAAAGGAAGTCTAATGGACCACTGGCACTATAAACCTATACCAAACCTAAATTACTTCCTGTTCTTCTAAATATATTTGATAATCATTCTTTCATTTTTCACATAAAACTGTAAGATTCTTTGTGAAACATAGGACTAATATCCACAGTCCTTTCAGTGTACAATAAAACAAACAGATCATAAAAGCAATCATAAAAATGCCGGCAATTTTAAGCAGCTGATCCAGGTTATAAATTTAAAGGCAAGCCCTCTCTAACAGTTTTCTGTCTATTGTCGACTTAAATGGTTTCAACATGAACTGAGTGTCTGCTAATTGTAACTGAAATTTGTGTGCAGTCCTTAATTATTCTTACAGCTTAAAATGCTAAAGAGGGGGGAAAAAATCAATTGATTGATTCGATAGAGAAGAAAGGCAGGAAGGAAAAAATAAAGGCAGGCTGGCTATTCTTTGACTCTCCCATTTCTTTGAATTGCAGTGTTAGAAACTTGACGTGAAATGAGACATGAGTGTTTTTCATTAGAGCATTTTAACATACCATTACTTCATAATCAGGACCCAATAGGTTTTCCCATCTGGATTTCAGCTCATTTTCTGGAGAGGCTGGGACTTTTTCTGGATATTAAAAAAAGAGAGAGAGAGAGAATGTTGAAACTACTGTTAGCCAAACACACTTAACTACTAAATTCTTCAATAACAGCCCAGTTTCAGTAAGTAAAGGGGAAATGAATAAAAAGGAAAATGCATTAACTTAGGTCTACTAGGTAAAGTAAATCAGAGGTGACTTATAAAACTAATGTAAAATGTAAAGACCAGCTGTGACCAAATTATGAAGGAGCTTTTGTTGCTAAGGGATACTTTAAAGGAAAGAGGACATGATGAGTTAAAAATGAAATTTAAATTATATATAGTTTATATGTAAACATCCTATGGTTTACAAGTAAAATGCATCTGGCTTTGCTTTATAATACATTAGGACATAGAAGGATTTCATTTAAATGTTAATCACTTCAAAACAGTACCATTTCAGCTGCCCACTAGAAAAGTTAAAAATGTATCAAGATACCCTTACTATCAGCAGTGCATATCAACACAATACAATCAGACTTTTCACATGGGCAGCTATAAAGCCTTGTCTAGTTTAATTCAGTTAAAGTTTCATGAGCTTTAGTATAATAGGAACTTTGGTTTTACATTAATCTTTTGTTGCTTGGTTATTAGGATACTTGTATCTTGATAACTTTCTTGAGTGTAATACTGCCTTTGTTGCATGGAAAATTTTATAGAGCTAAAACAGATTGTGTCTTGCCTGTCCTCCACATGATAGTAGCCAGAAGCTCCACGCACGGTGCATAGTATGAATAACGTCTAATAGGCAAAAGTCAAGGTACTAAAACTGAAGTTATAATTTATACCCATAGCAGTAGCAGAAAATGAACTTCTACCATTTTTAACTTAAAGAAAAACTATCTCAATTTTGTCTTAAGATTGGACAAGTCACAGAACAGTTATCACAACTGACATAACCATCTGTCTAAAATCAAACGTAACTTGCAGTATCAGCTCTTTCAGTCTTTAGCACAGACAGCTCATCTTGGATGCATATAATGTTTAATTACGTAATACAAATCATTAAGTGAAACAGGCTAACCTCAAAAATCAGTGACTAAGACTAATGAACACTAAAGAACTTAAATAACTGCATTTATAAAAGAATACCCATGAAATAACTATATTAACTGCTATGCTAGATTACACTTAGGGGATAACTAACCAAAGATCCTATTAAAAACAAAAAATCAAATTCATTTGGGCTCTGCACCTTTGTGCCTATTCCTGTGAGCATTTCATTAAGAAATTACATTAAGAGTTATAACATCTTGCCTTATAAATTTTTTCTAGGCAGTAATTTCTTGTCTGGTAAACAAATCTGAATGAAATTTACAATTTATTTGTTGAATTCTAAGCTTAAAAATATGACACTCATATGACAGTTAATATAAATGTATAAAATAATGTTGACATTTCACCAGCAGTTCTTTTGACTATATTTTTATCTTTCAGTTGTACAACGAAAACACAGTCATGAGTTTAAAAGCAAGTACAAAGGCCTAAGTGCTAAAGAAAAGAGGTATGCTTTCAGCAGCTCAATAAATCCTAGGCTACGCAAAATGATCAAAAAATGGATAACATGATGATCTGAAACAAATATTCCAAAGGCAAAAAGAAAGCTAACCTCATAGCAGTTAGTAGATTTTGGTTTTACTCTAAAGCTAAAATTATACATACGTGAGAAGAAAAAAATGTAGTGAAGTTGATCCAAAAAGAATACATAAAATATTTCTCAAATACTCGCTGGTCAATTGTAGGTATTCTTTTTAATTTTTGCCAATATAACTAAAAAATGGTATGTCATTTTTTAAATTTGTATTTCTTTACAAATGAGGTTGATATGTCAGTGTTGTTATTGGATTTTTTTGTATTCCTCTTACAGGAACCATCTGTTCATTGTCTTTACCTGTTTTTGTTTTAGCAAATAGGACTTAATTTAAAATGGGAATGTAAGCCAGGTATGGTGGCTCACGCCTGTAATCTCAGCACTTTGGGAGGCTGAGGAGGGTGGATCACAAGGTCAGGAGTTCGAGACCAGTCTGGCCAACATAGTGAAACCCTGTCTCTACTAAAAATTCAAAAAATGAGCCAGATGTGGTGGTGTGCACCTGTAATCCTAGCTACTCGGGAGGCTGAGGCAGGAGAACTGCATGAACCTGGGAGGCGGAGTTTGCAGTGAGCCAAGATCACACCACTGTACTCTAGCCTGGGCGACAGTGCGAGACTCCATCTCAAAAAAAAAAAGGAAACATAATATATAAGATGCCAAGACCATCATAATAATTCTATTATGTGGTTGTAGTGCGTGTCTTGGAGTTAAAGTCTTAAGCATCAAGAAGTAAAATAATTTCATTGCTTCTATTACTGCCATTGTATGCAAATTGTATAAAATTAAGTACTTTGGTTAAAAAAATGGAATCTTTTATCATTTTTTTCATTTTATTAAGCATGCCCAGTTATGCCAAGCAAAGTAAATAATGTTTTTAAAAGGTCAAGTAGCATTTATAATAGAGGAGTATTGTTATTCCTAGCATGAGTGTAATGGTGATATGAAAAACTTTGTCTTGTCATTATAATAATAAAAAAATGAACATTTATTATGGAAAAAATATTTCTAAAACTATTTCTAACTTCAGAATGTACTCGATTTTCAACTGACATTTTACTGACAATCTGAGCTCAACTCAGATTTGCAAAGATAAACTGCATCTACCTGAGTCAAAAAGAACAAGGTAAATTTCCAAATCATAGGAAATGTTTTAACCTGAAAAAGAGGTTAACTCCGTTTCTTCAGGCTATTCTTTCCTGACCCGAGGCAAGACAAAGGCAAAAGCCAAAACTTCTTGGGAACATGGGTAGTGTTAAGTACCCAAGGAGTTGCATTTAGCTAGCAAGGCTTTCCAGTACTTTGGAAGGCCAAGGCGGGCAGATCACTTGAGGGCAGGAGTTCGAGACTAGCATGGCCAACATGATGAAACTCCGTCTCTACTAAAAATACAAAAATTAGCCCAGCGTGGTGGCGTGTGCCTGTAATCCCAGCTACAAGGAAGGCTGAGGCAGGAGAATCACTTGAACCCAGGAGGCCAAGGTTGCAGTGAGCTGAGATCACGCCACTGCAGTCCAGCCTGGGCAACAAGAATGAAACACCGTCTCAAAAAAAAAAAAAAAAAAAAAAGACGTTGATATTAAGAATACCCTATTTTATATCTCCAAAATGCCTCTAAGATTTCTCACATTATATTAACTATAAAGAGAGAAAATGGTTAACAAATGAAAGAGTCTATGATTGCAAAGTGAATGCTTGGTACCTACCCAATTTTTCTAAGGCTTGTATGTTGTCATTTTTTAAATTATCCATTCTTTCTTTAATTTCCTCATCTTCGCCATCCAAATTAGTTTCAGTTTCCACTGCTCCAGTTAGAAAGACAGCTGGTGGTTTTGGTGGTTCTACAACAGTTCCTAATTTTTAAAAAAATTTAATATTTTTAATGCTAACTTGAATCATTAGTTGTGAGGACTATATTTAAGTGAGCATATTTTACTCCTGTTCTTCCATTTCACAACCTTATTAAATCTGAGGTAACTTACATAGATCATTCCTCAAACCCAAAATGCCATATGTAATAGATAACCAATCAATTCCTTAAAAAATGAACTTGTTAATAGCACTGAAAAGAATAAGAAGCAAACAATGGGAAGAGAAAAGCATGGTAAACTCAACGACAAAGGAGCGGTTAGTTGCTTTTCAATATATCCTTGGAAAAGAAAACAATGCTAAGGTCCTAAGCTCTTACTCTTATGGTGGGCAGAAAGCAAGACCTGCAGAATAAGCTGGACCAATTGCTATCGGCTCTGCCAGCTTCTGGCATGACATCACCATGACTCTGACAAACAAGTCTACACAGGTAACCTTATTACTAGAAGGGAGTTAGAATTCCCCTGGGTGTAGAGATTCCTCTCTTTACTAAACTGAGCTAAGTAAAATAATAGAAGAACTGATCAGGAGCAGTCGCTTGTGACTGTAATCCTAGTGCTTTGGAGGCCAAGGTGAGAGGATCATGTCAGGCCAGGAGTTTGAGACCAGCCAGGGCAACTTTGTGAGACCCAGTCTCTACCCCCAAACAAAAATCTCTGAAACTTAGCCAGACATGGTGACGTGCACCTGTAGTTTTAGCTACTTAGGAAGCTGAGGTGGGAGGATTCTCTGAGCCCAGGAGTTTGAGGCTGCAGTGAGCTATGATCGTGCCGCTGTACTTTAGCCTAGGTGATAGAGTGAGACCCTGTTTTTTTTAAAAAAAAATAGGAGTTATCCAAAATTTTCACTCTCATCTATAAGTTGCCTAAGAGTCATTCTAGGTTGTTTTTTAAATAATACACATCACTTATATTCTTATCAAAAATAATTAAGGCACAGTACAGTGGCTCATGCCTGTAATCCCAACACTTTAAGAGGCCAAGGCAGGTGGATTGCTTGAGGTCAGGCGTTCAAGACCAGCCTCATCAACATAGTGAAACTCCATCTCTGCTAAAAATACAAAAATTAGCTGGGTGTGGTGATACACGCCTGTAATCCCAGCCATTGGAGAGGCTGAGGCACAAGAATCACTTGAACCTGGGAGATGGAGATTGCAGCGAGCCATGATCGTGCCACTGCCCTCCAGCCTGGGCAACAGAGTGAGATTCCATCTCAAAAAAAAAAAAAAATTAACCTAATATAACTAAGACTATATATCTAGCTTCTAACTCATAGGAAACTAATGGTGGGTAGAAGAACAAGTTAATGACACCATAAGGAAAGAAATTCAGAATGTGGCATTCTAGTGACAAAGGGACTAACGGCTTCAAAAAGCCTATACGATGGAGACTGGGTGAGGTATTCTTCTAGATTAAAAAAACCAAAGAGACATAACAAATGCAATAAATGCAGTGCATGACTGGATCTTGGTTTTGGGGCTTGGCGTTTGTTTGTTTGTTTGTTTGCAGGGCGTGTTAGGGAGGAGTGGAAAGAAAATCTACAAAAAATATTTTGGAGCAAAAAAAAATCTAAGAAACTGAAGAAAAAAATTTTAAGTATAGATTAGGTATTTGGTATTAGGAAATCAGTATTAATTTTCTTTGCTGTGATAATACTATCATGGTTATATAAAATAATATCTTCATTTTTATAAGTTATAGGCTGGAAGTATTCTGATGTCTACCATTAACTCTAAAATGGTTCAAGTAAAAAAATAAACAGATGAAGCAAATATGGCAAAATGTTAACTATTGGATCTAAATGGTAAGTTTGTGGGTATTCACTATATTATTTGGCACTTTTTCTGTATGTTAAACTTTTTTAAAATAAAATGCTGAAAAATATACTATGATCTTAACATGAGACTTTAAACCAAATAGAATGCTTTTAGATCATTAATCCACTGTTATCAATAAATGCACAGCCTGGTGCTAGAATAAGAAAAGCCAATCACTCACTGCAGCATTTTAAAAAAAATAACCAAAAGGGAGAAGCAACTGAAGTGAACATGAAAATAAACAGATAAGGAAAATGTGGTGTATACAAACAATGGAACATTAAAAAAGAAGGAAATCCTGTCCTGAATGAACCTTGAAAACATTATGCAAAATGAAATGAGGCAGTCACAGGACAAAGATTCCACGATTCCACTTATATGAAGTATCTAAGCAGCCAAACACATGAAACCAGAAGATAGAATGGTGATTGCCAAGGCTTTGGGAGGCAGGGGAAATGGGAAGTTGTTTAATCGGTATGAAGTTTCAATCACACAAGATGAAAAAAGTCTAGCAACATGCTGTATGACAATGTGCATATTGTTCACAATACCCTAATGCACACTTAAATTTTTGGGCCAGCCGAAGTGGCTCACACAAGTAATCCTAGTACTTTAGAAAGCTGAGGTGGGAGGATCACCTGAGGCCAGGAGTTCAAAACCAGCCTGAGCAACATAGTGAAAATCCATCTCTACAAAAAAAATTTAGAATTTAGCTGGGTGTGGTGGTGCATGCTTACAGTCCCAGCTACTTGGGAGGCTAAGGCAGAAGGAGGATAAAAAGAAGAAAATGAAAGAGAAGAAAATAAGAGTAAGATTTCAAATGGCAGAAGCATTATGTAAGAGGTAAACGATGTACAGTTTGTGGCCCGGCACGGTGTTTCACGCCTGTAATCCCAGTACTTTGGGAGGCCAAGGTGGGCGGATCACGAGGTCAAGAGATCGAGAGCATCCTGGCCAACATGGTGAAACCCCGTCTCTACTAAAAAAATACAAAAAATTAGCTGGGCATGGTGGTGCGTGCCTGTAGTCCCAGCTACTTGTGAGGCTGAGGCAGGAGAATTTGAAACCAGAAAGCGAAAGTTGCAGTGAGCCGGGATCACACCACTGCAGTCCAGCCTGGCGATAGAGCAAGACTCTGTCTCAAAAAAAAAAAAAAAAAAAGATGCACAGTTTGTTTCAGTAAAACAGACTTCTAAATGCTGACATGATGCAAGGCACACAAAGATGTGTGACATGGGACAGAGGGTTGGAGGCAAAGATTTAACCACTTTCCCGTAGTATAGTCCTACACATGAAACAGGTGATTATAATGTAGTGTGCTAAAAGCTACAGTACCGTGCTTTTCAAAGGGTGTAAGTGAAGCACATAAGAGAGACACCCAAACCATGGAGTGAGGGGTACAGATTCATTTAGAGTCAGAACTTATCCCAACATAAATTTAAAATGTAGGAATGCTCAATAAACAATTGTCAGGTGGGCGGGCACAGTGGCTCACACCTGTAATCCTAGCACTTTGGGAGGCCGAGGTGGGTGGATCACCTGAAGTCAAGAGTTCAAGACCAGCCTGGCCATCATGGTGAAACCCCATCTTCTAAAATAAATAAATAAATAATTGTCAGGTCAGGTGTAGTAGCTCACACCTGTGATCCCAATACTTTGGGAGGCCAAGGTGAGCAGATCCCTTGAGCACAGGACTTAGCGAACAGCCTGGCCAACATGGTGAAACTCTGTCTCTACAAAAAATACAAAATTAGCTGGGCGCAATGGCGTACACCTGTGTTCCCAGCTACTTGGGAGGCTGAGGTGGGAGGATCACTTGAACCCAGGAGGCAGAGGTTGCAGTAAGCCACTGCACTCCAGCCTGGGCAACAGAGCAAAACCCTGTCTCAAGAGTTTGCTAATCAAAAATTGCTCATTCACAGATATTGGGCATACCTACATTCAGTTGGTATGGTAAACTGAAGCCAAGCGCTCTATCAGAGCTATTAAACACCATTATATTTATATAAATATTTATATAAGCCATTTAAGGTCAAAATGGTATTTGCACAATTTGTATATTTAGGCAATTTTTAATTTCATACATTCGATGCAGTTGACAGGGCATCTGTCTTTCAGCAACAAAAGGTCTTCTATCATATAAAAGAAAAAAGGTTCAATTCCAATATAAATCAATATCAGCTGAAAGCAAAGGCTTCCAGGTGTATTGTATCTTCAGAGGAATATTTCCAGAGGAAAAAGAAATTCATTTATTTTCTGTCAAATTCAAGTATTTCTTACTCCCTAGTTATATTCACTCTTTCTTTTTTTTAAGAGATAGGTCTCATTGCCGGGCGTGGTGGCTCACGCCTGTAATCTTAGCACTTTGGGAGGCTGAGGTGGGTGGATCACTTGAGGTCAGGAGTTCGAGACTAGCCTGGCCAACATGGTGAAACCCCATCTTGAAAAAGAAAAAAAATATTTAAAAAAAAAAAAAAAAAGAGATAGGTCTCACTCTGTCACACAGGCTGGCATGCAGTGGCATCATTTTTGCTCACTGCAGCCTCAAACTCCTAGGTTCAAGTGATCCTCCTGCCATAGCCCTCCGGAGTAGCTGGGACTACAGGTGAGTACCACCAGGCCCAGCTAATGTTTAATTTTTTGTAGAGAAGGGGTCTCTCTATGTTGGTCAGGCTAATCTTAAACCCCTGGCCTCAAGTGATACTTCTGCCTTGGCCTCTAAATGTGCTGGAAATATAAGCGTGAGCCACCAAGCATGGCTAGAATTACTGCAGGCAATAAGTCACTCATTCTAAATTGAATATGTGTTTCCATGATTATCAACTTTTGTTCATCTATATATTTATAAGTTGATAATTAAAAATTGACATGCAGCCAGGCATTGTGGTTCATATCTGTAATCCCAGTACTTTAGGAGGCCAAGACAGGTGGATCACGTGAGCCCAGGAGTTCAAGACTAGTATGGGTAACACAGGAAAGACCCCATCTCTACAAATAAAAATAAAAATAAATTAGCTAGGTATGGTGGTGCTCGCCTGTGGTACCAGCTACTCAGGAGGCTGAGGTGGGAGGATCACTTGAGCCCAGGAAGTAAGGCTGAAGGCATGATCGTGCCACTGCACTCCAGCCTGGGCAACAAAGTGAGACCTGTCCAAAAAAACAAAAAAATACAAATACATGTTTTATTTTCTTTCACTAAACTTCAGAAAGTAAATCAAGAGGTGGATTAGAATAAAATATATTGCTAAAAATAATAGGAAACCTGGCTGGGCACAGTGGCTTACACCTGTAATTACAGCACTTTGGAAGGCCAAGGCAGGCAGATCACCTGAGGTCAGGAGTTTGAGACCAGCCTAACCAACATGGTGAAACCCTGTCTCTACTAAAAGTACAAAAACATATTATCCAGCTGTGCTGGCACATGCCTCTAGTCCCAGCTACTTGGAGGCTGAAGCACGAGAATCACTTGAACCCAGAAGACAGAGGTTGCAGTAAGCCAAGATCGTGCCACTGCATTCCAGCCTGGGCAAGACAGTGAGACTGTCTGAAAAACAAAAGTAATAGGAAACCTAAAGTCTGTAAAATGTCAAAGTATTAGACAAATGAGATCCCCCCAACAAAAGGTGTCAAATCTTTATTATTCAAATATATGTAATCAATGAAATTTGAAAGCTTTTAGAAAAAATGATTTTCATCTCTATTTGGAGATGCTCTCAGAGCTTAGTGCATGTCAGGGTGCACATCCTACCATTCTGACTGACACAATAAGCAAAGGAAACACTTCCTCAATGAGCAAATAAGCTGACTCATTTCTGCATCACTGCATCACACGAGGTGGGACAAAATTTCCTGCTGAGACCCATGGAGCAACTTCCATAATTGAACTCTTCTTCTAAATGCAAACTACTTGAGAGATAGAGGGGTGGCAGGATTAGTCACCTCTGTCTGAAGGTGGTTCAAGAGCTGAAGTAGATGAGGATGTCTTCCTTCGAACTAGGGTGAGGTGTACCACCTGTCCTGCATTTCGTAATACTTCAACAACATCCTGGTTGGCAAAACCCTGAATGTTCACACCATCGACCTAAAACATCGAGAGAAACATTAAACAGAGGATTCGAGTTAGCTACTATTTTTAACTCTGGCAACAATGAATAAAATGAAGCAAATCCTTTCATTTCAAAAATAAATTATTTAAGCCAGGCACGGTGGCTCAGGTCTGTAATCCCAACACTTTGGTAGGCCGAGGTGGGTGGATCACCGAGGTCAGGAGTTTGAGACCAGCCTGGCCAACATGGTAAAACCCTGTCTCTATTAAAAATACAAAAATTAGCAAGGCGTGGTGGCGTGCACCTATAGACCCAACTATTTGGGGGGCCGAGACAGGAGAATCACTTGAACCTGGGAGGTGGTGGTTGTAGTGAGCCAGAATCATGCCATTCATTGCACTCCAGCCTAGGTGACAGAGTAAGCCTTGGTCTCAATAAACAAGTAAGTAAATAAATAAATAAATAATTCAGACTTTAGGATGTATTTTTAAATAAAGATGTAAAACTAATAAAACATGCAGAGAAACTTCCTCACACACTAGAAAGCAAATTCAAATTTGTACTCCTAAGTTAGTCACTTAAACTAATAGCCTGAAAGATACAAAGGATTTTAATCTCTGATGTAATTCAAAATTCAAAACGCCATAAAAGATGGTCAGTTATTATATACAGCTCTCAAGATGTATTAATAGAAACCATTATTATAAAAACTAAAGAGGTCATCTAATACTTCATCCCTGTATTCATACCACATGATATTTTCAAGAAACACATTGATCTCCCTCCAATAGGTCATCTATCTTTCTGAAAAAGTATTCTTTTTCAAGAACAGTATTCTTAATCTATGTCAAGCCCAATTCTTGAAGTCTATCAGAACCAGTAGGCTTCCTCTCTCAGTCTTCTTTGTGCTAGCTATGAATATTTCAACTGTCCCATAAGGCTTTTAAAACCAAGAGTCATAAAATGTGCTGCCTTAGATAGATGTGAAGGACAAGGATTCAAATCATACCACCGAATATTTGTCTCTATATTAAGCAATGTGTGTGTATACATGTGTATAGACATTAATACATATGTATATATAAACTGAACTAATTTCTACTAAATGGGGAAAAGGCCAGTTTTAATTGATAAAAGGTAATTATTATATTCTTAGATACGTAAAATATCTCAATTTTAGTTGTACTCATAATTATTGCTAACAAAAAAACTACTTTCACAAAAAGATAAAAAGAGTGAGTTAATGGTCTATTAATTATACATACAATGGGTGAGTTTAAAGAATACAATGTGGTACTTGAGTGTTTTCTAGAAAAATGCTAGATCATCTTTCAAACATATATGTATAGAAAAACATATTTTTTGTACCAATATGTTTAGTGAATCCTTTCTTCGCTGACAGTGAAAAAAAATTAAATATAAGAAGAGTCCAAAATAATAAGATTTCACTGTACTAACATAATTTTTAAAAACCCTTGTAAAACGATATTAAGCCATCCTCCTCTCACATATATATTATAATAACGATCAACCATTTTTTCAACTAGAATCAAATCTAAAACAAAGGCTAGTTACTTACAGCAACTATTTTGTCATTCACTTGAATGTGGCCATTATGGTATGCAGCACTGCCAGGTATTATACTTTTCACATAAATCCCTGGAGCTTCCCCTTAAGGTGCACAGACACACAGAAAAAGAAGAAAATTCTAATTAGGCCTTGATTGCAAAATTTGTATCAAGAGGTTAATTAGTTAACGGGGTTGACTGGAGGTTTGATAAATACTATTTTGAATACAAGCAGAGAAATTGATGGATGACTTCAAACTGTCACCATCTCAAGTGACCCGAATTCGAAATGATTTGACTGATGACTCCTCCTCTGGAAAAATAATCAGTAATGGAACCCTGATGAAATGTACTCTAATCTAAGCTGAAATTCAGAGTCCAGAGAAAGTCTGACTCTCTCTTAGTCTGTCTCTACTCTTACTGCTGATGTGGCATAAGACTTCATCATTTTCTTTTTCTTTATCTTTTTCTTTTTCTGCGACGGAGTCGCTCTGTCACCCAGGCCAGAGTGTAGTGGCGCAATTTCACCTCACTGCAACCTCCGCCTCCTAGGTTCAAGCGATTCTCCTGCCTCAGTCTCCTGAGTAGCTGGGATTACAGGCGTGTGCCACCACACCCAATAATTTTTGTATTTTTAGTAGAGACAGGGTTTCACCATGTTGGTCAGACTGGTCTCGAACTCCTAACCTCGTGATCTGCCTACCTCGGCCTCCCAAAGTGCTGGGATTACAGGCGTGAGCCACTGCACCTGGCAACTTCATCATTTTTTTACCATCACTGTGACAAGAGTCTCCTAGGTCTTCCTGTCTATATTTAGTTCACTGCTCATGTGAGCTTTGCAGACACAGAAATAAGAAAAGTACATATAATCTCTTTTTTATTTGAGACAGAGTTTCGCTCTTGTCGCCCAGGCTGGAGTGCCATGACTTTGACTTATCAAAAACCTTCTTCTTTTCCATTCATAACTCAAATGCCACCTTCTTTGTAAATTCTCCATTTCCCTCTGACAAACTGAATATGTCATCTGCCATACCATGATAGTTTGCTTGGCCCCCATATCTGCAAATTTCACATCTGCAGGATGTGAACCGCAGGCACCCAAAGTCACAGCTGCTGGGGAGTCTGAGGCATGAGAATCACTTGAACCCAGGAGGCAGAGATTGCAGTGATCACGCCACTGCACTCCAGCCTGGCAACGGAGTGAGACTCTGTCTCAGAAAAAATAATAATAATAATTTTTTAAAAAGAGCTAAGTTCTGCTTACATGTTTGTCTCCCTGAACAGATTTATCTTATTTATTTTCTACTCTCTCCAGAACTCCTCAAAAGTCTAATGAATAGAATAGAGCAAAAATGATTTTCAAAGACTACTTGCCAAAAAGCATATTGAGACTGGACGCAGTGGCTCACACCTATAATCCTAGCACTTTGGGAGGGGGAGGTGGGCGGATCATGAGGTTAGGAGATCAAGACCATCCTGGCCAACATGGTGAAACCCTGTCTCTACTAAAAATACAAAAATTAGCTGGGCCTGGTGGTGTGTGCCTGTAATCCCAGCTACTTGGGAGGCTGAGACAGGAGAATCACTTGAATCTGGGAGTCAGAGGTTGCAGTGAGCTGAGATCACGCCACTGCACTCCAGCCTGACGACAGAGCTAGACTCCATCTCAAAAAAAAGTGCTTTTGACGGTAAAGAAGTAAAATGAGCCAAGTGTGGTGGCTCATGTCTGTAATCCCAGCACTTTGGGAGGCCAAGGCAGATGGATCACCTGAGGTCAGGAGTTTGAGACCCCTGGCCAACATGGTGAAACCCTGTCTCTGCTAAAAATACAAAAATTATCTGGATGTAGTGGTATATGCCTGTAGTCCCAGCTAAGTGGAGGCTGGGGTAGGAGAATCTTTTGAACCTGGGAGTTGGAGTTTGCAGTGAGCCAACACTGCGCCAATGCACTCCAGCCTGGGCAACAGAGCAAGACTCTGTCTCAAAAAAAAAAAAGAAGAAGAAGTAAAATAGTAAAATGATACTTTCAGTAACATAAACATTAAACTTTTTCATTCACTTTCACTTAGGAACTAAACCACCAGTCATTCACTTTCACTTAGGAAGTAAACCATAAGTTTACGAACTAAATCATGATTCCTCTAACCAGACTTAGCATATTAAAAACTATTTCATGTGTTTTTTTGCAACATTATTATACAATCCACACTTAGCTCTTTTGAATGTCATTTAAATTCTGAACCTAAATAAAGGTGGCACTTAGAATCTAAAGATTTGAAAAAAAATATTTCATCAGGCTAAAATAGCACAAGGTGGTCTGACATGAATTTCGTTCAGGACTTTGAATACATTAGCACTCTTAATCCTTCCACCTGCTGTAAGCATGCAAAATAACAGTTTTTTAGGAAATTAACTCTGTAATCTTGCTATTAAAAAAACTAGAACATTTTATAACTCTGAATTTTCATATTATTAGCAAATATTTGTGGAAAGGCTTATTTTTTCTTACCCTAATAATTCTCTTACAATAAGGGAATAAATCTTATAGTGAAAGTTATCAAAGCTTTGCAGATAGGAGTTGAGGGAGTTTTATTCAGAGATACTTTAACTGTGTATTTATTCTCCCAGTTTATTCCTTTTATATGAAAAGAAAAGAGTTCTAATGAAAATGCTTGTTTTAACTTATTTTTTTAGTGATAAAACATAATAGTCATACTTTGAGAACATTCACAATATGAAATACAGTAATCAATTTGCTTATCACAAATCTAATCTATCATAATATGTCAACAATATTCACAACATATCTATTTTACAAACAAAGAAGGTACAATTCAAATATTATACACTGAGCTGACCAATTATATTTTTTTGTTAATGACTATCAAGCCAGCTATAAAACTGTTGAGATAAAAATGTGATTCTGTAATTACTGAGAAGTGACTGGTTGCTATTATAGATTCATGGTTTTATGGTCCAAGATTTAAATTAAACTCTGCAAGTATTTAATTTTACTATCTAGAAACCTTAACATCCTTTACAATTATTTCCAAATATAAAATAGAAATCATTCATTTACCTGTATGAGATGTTCCAGTATAGCCAACAATTCTAATTCCAAGACTCTGCCCATCTTTTTTCACAAGCTCAACATTATAAGTTTCAAAAAGAGAAGTGTCCTAAAAGGAAAAACCAAATTTAATGATACATGCTTAGTTGCATACCTGTGTGTACACAGTCAATCTGTGCAAGGTTTGTCAAGTATTTTCCTAGCATCTATGGCAGGCAGAATTTTAAGATGGTCCCCATGACCTTCAATCCCTGGTGCTACTCCCATATTGATGCCATATTACATGGCAAAACGGAGATTATCCCAGTGGGCTAATCTCATCACTAGAGCCCTTTAAAGGCAGAGTTTTCTCCTACTGGTAGCAGAAAGGGAAATGAAAAAGATCCGGCCGGGCACGGGGACTCATGCCTGTAATCCCAGCACTTTGGGAGGACGAGGCGGGCAAATCACAAGGTCAGGAGATCAAGACCATCCTGGCTAACTCGGTGAAAATCTGTCTCTACTAAAAATACAAAAGATTAGACAGGCATGGGGGCACGCTCCTGTAGTCCCAGCTACTCAGGAGGCTGAGGCAGGAGAAGACGGAGGTTGCAGTGAGCCAAGGTCGTGCCACTGTACCCCAGTCTGGGTGACAGAGCAAGACTCCATCTCAAAAAAAAAAAAAAAAAGATGATCTGAATCAGAAAAAGAAGATGATCTTCAACTTGTGGTTTGAAGATGGAAGGAGTCATGTGACAAGGAATGTGGGGGATCTTAAGGAGCCGAAAGAGGACTCTGGCTGGCAGCGGACAAATAAAAAGGGACCTCAGTCCTACAGTTGCAAGGAACAAGATTCTGTCAACAATCTGAATGAGATTGGACATGGACTGTCCCCAGGGCATCCAGAAAAGAGCCCAGCCAGTCCCACACCTTGATTTTGGCCTTGTGAGAAGCTAGGCAGAGGCCAGGCGCAGTGGCTCACACCTATAATCCCAGCATTTTGGGAGGCCGAGGCGGGTGGATCACGTGAGGTCAGGAGTTTGAGACCAGCCTGGCCAACATGGCGACACTCCATCTCTACTAAAAATACAAAATTTTGCTGGGCATCGTAGCACATGCCAGTAACCCCAGCTACTCCAGAGGCTGATACAGAAGAATCGCTTAAGCTCGGGAGGTGGAGGTTGCAATAAGCTGAGATTGTGCCACTGCATTCCAGCCAGGGCAATAGAGCGAGACTCTGTCTCAAAAAAAAAAAAAAAAAAAAAAAAAAAAAAAAAAAAGCTAAGCGGAGAGACTAGCCAAGCCCACCCTAAATTCTGACCTACAGAACTGTGAACTAACAAAGGATATTGTTTTAAACCAGTAAATTTGTTGTAATTTGTTATACAACAATAGAAAACAAATATAACCGCTTAGAAAAAAGGCTATATTTGTATCTAAAAGAACCATGAACATAAAGAAAAATTTAGAAACAAAAAGTAAGACTAATTATTGTTAACTAATATAAAAATATCGACATAAAACTTCTTTTCTTTTCTTCTTCTTTTTTTTAAGAGACAGGATCTTGCTCTGTCGGCCAGACTTGAGTGTAGTGGAGGAATCATAGCTTACTGCAACCTCAAACTCCTGGCCTCAAGCAATCCTCCCCATTCAGCCTCCCAAGTAGCTGGGACTACAGGTGTGCTACTGCATCTGGTCCTAAAACTTATTTTCAATACTCGTCTTTTTTAAACATTTCTGTAAATGCCTGTAATCTCAGCACTTTGGGAGGCCAAAGTGGGCGGATCTCCTGAGGTCGGGAGTTTGAGACCAGCCTGATCAACATGAAGAAACCGCATCTCTTCTAAAAATACAAAATTAGCCCGGCATGGTGGCACATGCCTATAAACCTAGCTATTCAGGAGGCTGAGGCAGGAAAATCACTTGAACCCGGAAGGTGGAGGTTGCAGTGAGCCAAGATCACGCCATTGTGCTCCAGCCTGGGCAACAAGAGCGAAAAAAACAAATCCCCCTATTTCTTTGCTTTTACTTTTTTATGCCTTCTTTAAAAGCCCATGTTGAGATAGTGGGAAGGAGCTTGAAATGGACCAGAAAGATGTGAATTCAAATTCCAGTTTACAACTTACTCCCTGTAAGGTCTTTAACGTGATGTGTGACTTTATCTTCCTCATCTATTAAATGTATAATAAGGCCTAACTGGCAGAATTACTGTGAAGATTTCAGATGACCTGAACAATTCCAGGTGCTTGATAATTAATAATAACTATTATTATTATATAACCAAAATTATTATAATAAATATTACTATTGATATTCATTCCCTTTAGCCAGCCTGTGGCTAACAGTGGTAATTCTCATACATCAGCCAGTGTTTACAGGTTTCCCTTCACCACCTGGAAGTTTTTTTTACAGTTCTCCCCTCACCCGCCCAATGACAAGGCAAGTATTATGATTCTTCAACTTATAAATAAGTCACTGAGGCTCAGAGAGGTTAAAGGACTTAACCCCGAGAAACAGCGAAACAGAAAACTAACATGTCTGATGTCTCCAAGTGAGGTTTTTTTTCCCTATTTCCTGGCCAGCGCTCAACTCACACCAATGTGGTGCTTCAAGGTGAATTTCTTATCTTACAGTGTGTCACACCCAGGCTTTGGTTTAAGACGTAAGAATGATACGTATACTCACAGAACCAGGGCCCTTACTGGCTACAGTGGGCAGGGCGACAGGCAAGGCTGCAGGGGCAGGAGGGGTTACTGAAACTTCACCAGTTGGGTCTCTAGCAACAAGCATCCTGACTGAATTCCCACAGTTCCTTAGAACCTGTGCAACTTGCTCACTGGTCATTCCCTGCACATTTGTGCCACCAATCTTCAAGATGTGGTCCCCTGTCTGGAGTCTTCCATCCTTCAACCAAAGAAAAGACAAAATTATTTTGAGAAATCAATGCTCTAACTTCACCAGTTAATAACAATTCATCAGACTTTCAGCTCTCACAAAATGGCTGACAAAGAAGCCACCTAAAATGCTGAATAAAATGGAATATTGTTAATAACTGGCTGAATTGGTGAGAATAAAGAAATTCCATATAAAACATAAAGGAATGGCTCAAAATGAGAAAAGTAATCAGTATTCTAAAAAGGCTTCTGCTTGAGGGTATAAGCTCATGCCTAATGGCCTAGAGCTAGGGTGTTAATGGCCCTGTGTGCTGAAGAGGTCACAAAGCTCAGGACCTCAAGAAGGAAAGATTAGAAGTCTCCAGCATAAAGCTGGGAACTTCAAAACTAACACGCTCAGTGACAGGTTTGAGGAATAGAAAGATGCCAGTGTGGCTACAAGAAAATGAGGAAAAAGAAGTAATAGTCCGAGAGATGGGGGAGTTAATGGAGTCAGACAGTATAGGGCATCTTCTTTGCATGATTGGGAAGGGAAGGCACAGAGGAATGACATTACCTGACTTTAACAACATAATTCTAGCTTCTGTGCTTACAATGAACTACGCAAGAGGAAACGATAGAAGCAAAGATACGAGTTGGGAGGCCTTAGCAATAATCCACAATAGCTTGGGTGTGGTTCGCAGTTGGGGTGTTCAAAAGGGAGATCCAAGATATATTTTTAGTAAACTGTCAATAGGATCTGCAGATAGCTTCTATATGGGCTGTGAGGGGGGAAAGGACTGAAAACTCTAAGTTTTTAGCCTGAGCAACTGGAAAGATAGAGTAGCCATGAACTGAGATAAAGATACAGAGGTATGGATGGATGAGGTGGAAGTCAGGAGTTCAGTTTCAGAGCTGATGTCTTAGATACCCATTAGACAGTCAAGTGGAGGTAACAGGTATACAGCCAGATACACAAATCTGGAGTTCAGGGGAGAAATCCAGACTATGCATTTAAACTGGGGAGTTGGGAAGAGGTCAAAAAAAAAGCCTTGTAAGTCATTAGCAAATATGAGGTATTTAAAGTCATGATTCTGCTGGGAAGGTGGCTCACACCTATAATCCCAGCACTTTGGGAGGTCAAGGTGGGTGAATCTCTTGAAGCCAGGAGTTCAAGACCAGCCTGGCCAACATGGAGAAACCCTGTCTCTACTAAAAATACAAAAATTAGCCAGGTGTGGTGGCGCACACCTGTAATCTCAACTACTTGGGAGGCTGAGGCATGAGAATCGCTTGAACCTGGGAGGCAGAGGTTGCAGTGAGCCAAGATCACAGCACTGCACTCCAGCTTGGGTGACAGAGCAAGACTCTGTCTCGTAAAAAATAAAAATAAAGTCGTGATTCTGAATGAGTTGAAAGAAAAGATACATAACGTTATGTCTCTTAAGCTAGGTGGTATGTATTACACACTGGTAATTCTTGTTTTGGTTTCTTTTTGTTGTTGAAATCAAGTCCCACTCTGTTGCCCAAGTTGGTCTTGAAAACAATTACTGTTGTAATTATTATTTAAAATGTGTACAGATACTATATACATTCTTTTATATGTATGTATACTTCATACACAGAGGGTTAATAATAATTGATCGAAATGAGTATCTGTTCAAAATGTTCATTTTCCTTCTTTGCGCAATTTTTGAAACAGCTAATTTTTACAAAATTTTTCCTAAATTTGTTTAGTAAGAAATTTTGAATTCACTTTACTTATCTTTATTACAGTGTATTAAAGGTACCACCACGTTAACATAGCTGGCTTTATTTACACTTATACATGCAGAGCACCTTGTAGGTTCAAAATCACTTTCATGTACCATCTCACTTAGAGAAGGACAACTTTCAAATGAGAAAATTGAGGTATAAAAAGTTTGACTGACTTGGACAAGGTCACAAAGCTGATAAAAGGGTTGAACCAAAGTTGAATCCAAGTTGCTCACTGAAGACTATTCTCATTTAGTTATTTGCCTTATACTTCAATATCTCCAGAGTAATATTACTGTAGCAAGTCAATTTCCTACATGCAAAGGCTGCTAGTAGATAGTAAATTTACTGTTTTCCTATTCTCCAAGAAACTGCCTATCACTCTCAAAAAGTTTGAATGGAATGAAGATGAAAAAAGGATATTCTGCAACATGGAGAGAAAGCTTGAGAACAGAGCCATGACTACTGGGTTAATCCAGTCCTAAGTTTCAAATTTCTAGTTCCAGCTGGCACCATCTGCAATCTAAAGATGAGATTCTGAAGGAAGAAGTTTTCTTAAAAACCTTAGACTGAAAAATCTATTCTCCATCCTTCCTTTTCTCCAATTTTACAGGAACTTAAATGAAGGAATGCTTTAGACGGAAACAATGAGTACAAAGCTCTGTGTTTTGTTGTAAATGCTGCAGAAGGCACTGGAAGGGACTAGAAGTGGAGAGAAGCAGTGCAGCAGAAATGCAATTTAATTCAGAAATATCTGGAAAGACTTAGAGAACAGAAACAGATCCAAGGAGGACACTGTTATGAAAAAAGGAATAAAGAATTGCTGGATTTCCACCTGAATAATGATAATTTGATATTCCGTTTTCATCCATGCAACAAACTTGAAACAAAATAATCAACTACTTAAGAGAAAGTCAGTGGTCTCAATGAAAAATAAGAGTAAAGTTGCCTCTGTAAATCAACAGAATTATGCCCTGATTGAAAAATTAAAAAATATATATATCTAATAATTGTTTTCATACTTGGCTTGGCTAAAGAGGGACATTTTATCATAAGGTATATTTTTAGTCACTTCCTAGGCATTATTTTTCTTCTATTTTACCTCAACTCTTAATTTAAAATGATGTAGATAATTTGCAACTGTCACTGAAAGTCAAACATTTTCTTCCTACAGAAAAGCAGGTGTTCTAAAGAATTCATAAGTACAAAAATAGTCATTAGTCAGATTGACAGAAAAACACCAAAATGATAGCTACCTTGTCTAAGTCCAGCAGCCCCAGACTGCATTTTATTGATATTTTCTGATCAACATTCTCCTTCCATAACCTGTCTTCTGTGTGAGGAAAGTGAAAGGCATAAAGTCCCTTTTGTTCTTTAACAGAAATCATCAATCAGTGAAAACCAATAAATAGCTATGCCAAGATTCAAGTACATAGCATGCTAATCAAACATTCACATATAAAAGTTTATTAATCTATAGATTCTTTCAAAAGAGAAAAAAACTATGCATGTTGACAAAGATAGGGTGAAAGGCAGAAAAATTAAAACAGCTGATGGAACAGGGTATCACACACTTACAGTTAATGCACACCTGTAATCCCAGCACTTTGGGAGGCTGAGGTGGGCGGATCACCTAAGACCAGGAGTTTGAGACCAGCCTGGCCAACATGGTGAAATCCCATCTCTACTAAAAATACAAAAAGTAGCTGGGCTTGTTGGTGAGCACCTGTGATCTCAGCTACATGGGAGGCTGAGGCACAAGACTTGAATCTGGGAGGTGGAATGTTGCAGTGAGCTGAGATCATACCACTGGACTCCAGCCTGGGCAACAAAGCAAGACACTATCTCCAAAAAAAAAACAAAACAAAAACAAAAAAACCCACATTACTTTGCATTTTAACTTCTCTGATATGCTGATGTGGATAATTTTTTTAAAAATAAAAACCTATAGGAATTCAGACCTAAGCTACAAAAGAAGTCAATAAATCAAATTTATTTCTTCAAAAACTAAAAAAATGAGTCCAGGTACAGTGGTTCACACCTGTAATCCCAGCACTTTGGGAGGACTGACTGCTTGAAGTCAGGAGTTGGAGGCTGCAGTGAGCTAGGATCGTACCACTGCACTCTAGCCTAAGCAATAGCGCAAGACTCTGTCTCTATTTTTAAAAAGGCACCAAATACCTCCAAACTCAGAAAATGAAATTGTAGCTATGTTTGATTCCAGGTCAGTTCTATTTATTATTAGTCTTCAATCAAAAGGCAACATATCACTGACAGAAAACAGTAACTTTATAAAACAAAATAAACACCCTTTCCCTCAAGGAATTAAAGACACTATCCTATCCTACTCTAATTCCCAGAGCACTCATTAACTGATTTTTAAAGATAAAGAAAATATCTGTTTATAGAATCACTCAAAGCCAAACTGCTTGGGACTAACCAACCATTTAGTGACCTCAAGCTGGGGCTTCCTTACTCTACACTGAAAGTCTCTCAAAGTCCCCATGCACCCTCAAACCCTGGCTTGGTTCCATTCCTTCCTAGTATTAGGTTATTGGGTAGTCAATAGACTCATACTATAACTGCTTCATACCAAAATGTCAGTAATTTACGACAACCTTTAAATAGGCTGTGTTCTGAAGACAATGAGGTATCCCAGTATACTTGACTGCCCTAGAATTTCCCCAGACCACATGAAAGAGGTTTCTATACTATATCTGGATAGAATGAACAAAAAAAGAAAGAAAGAAAGAGGTTTCTGCACTTCAAGAGTTTTACAACTGCCCGTTATCAACATCACTCAAAACAAAACAAAATGTACCTCCAGCAAAAAATGTTTAACTCTTGCCACAACCGATACAATGTTCTGAAGGTGTTTCAAGCACTGAATTTTGGAGAGGATCTGAGGCTTAGGGGAAGATAGGCCTTTTAGCTACCCTTTTAATATCATATAATTTCCCTATCCATGGAATTGGCCCTGATTATATTAACTTATTGGACATTGTAACTAGATCTCAATAAATGTTTCTTAAAAACTTCCATAAATCAATTTTTTAAAAAATAATAAATGCTATTTTCTATTTCATTTCTTCTACATCATTAGTGGCAGGACACAACGGAAAGACAAGTAGGGTCTTTGGAGTCAGACGCACCCAAGTTCAAATCCTAGCTCTACTTTGGTCAATGTGTACAGCCAAAAGTCAGTCGTTTATCCTACCTAAGTCTCAGATCCTTCTTCAGCCAAATGAGAAACATTTCTCTCTCACTGGGTTATAAGCATTAACTCAATACTATATGTAAACTGTCGAGCCTGGGGCCTTGTTCACAGCAAGTCCTCAAATACATCCATTTCTGATGGCTCTCTGGGCTACAGTGACCTCAGTTAAGTGTTCTTTAATACACCTCCTCAATCATGCCCCATGCATTCATCAAACATATACTTCTCTGTAAACACAAATGGAAACACACAGAGCTATTTTATGAATTTCTTTTCAATAAAAAATACTGACTTCTAATACTGATGTCTAACTTTCTATTACACTCTTTTTAAGATGGAGTCTCACTCTGTCACCCAGGTTGGAGTGCACTGGCACAATCTCAACTTCCTGCAACCTCACCCTCCCGGATTCAAGTGATTCTCTTGCCTCAGCCTCCCGAGTAGCTGAGATTATAGGCATGCACCACCATGCCCGGCTAACTTCCTTTTCTGTATTTTTAGGAGAGATGGGGTTTCATCATGTTGGCCATGCTGATCTCAAACTCCTGACCTCAAGGGACCTGCCTGCTTTGGCCCCCCAAAATAATGGGATTACAGGCATGAGCTACCACACCCGACCTTATTATACAATTTTATACTCTTTGAGTCCAGCGGCATTAATGAACCCCTTTACCAGAATATAGGTTTCACTTTATGATCATTATCAATCCTGATCACATCTGAACTAAGGCATCTATATTCCCTTACCATGAAGGTTGCCATAGTCAACAGTGAGCACTAATATTCAAAACATGAGTACATTGTAATTGAAAGCAATATTCTCTTTAATTTCCTTAAAGCGACAATCAGGTTATAATAGCAATAACTTGTTAAGACTTAGCAACGTAGTCAGTTAACTCAAGGAGGGGTCAGCCAGGGGAAAACCCAGCTCCATTTCATCCCAGCTAGACTGGGGAGGAAAGAGATCGGGAACTAAGAAGCATTGTGCTAAGCATGTTACGTTGATTAACATTGAATTTTCACACAGCCTTTTTGTTAACGCAAGCAAAATTATCTCCTGCCAGAAAAAAAAAAAAAAAAAAGAGTTAAGAGCAGGCACAGTCGGGGGCGGTGGCTCACACCTGTAATCCCAGCACTTTGGGAGGCTGAGGTGGGTGGATCACAAGGTCAAGAGTTCAAAACCAGCCTCACCAATATGGTGAAACCGCACCTCTACTAAAATACAAAAATTAGCCGGGCATAGCGGCGGGCACAGCGGCGGGCACCTGTAGTCCCAGCTACTTGGGAGGCTGAGGCAGGAGAATCACTTGAACCCAGGAGGCAGAGGTTGCAGTGAGCCAAGGTTGTGCCACTGGACTCCAGCCTGGCAACAGAGCAAGACTTCATCTCAAAAAAAAAAAAAAAAAAAAAAAAAGCACGCCTAAGACTGCTTTCCTTTGAAAGGCCTTCTCACAAGGTTAGCCCTTGGCTAACACCTAGGAGCTTAGATTCTGTGAGGGTTCTCACCATTCCCTGGTAAACATGGCTCCAGGTGCCTAAAGTGTGATTTCTCCTGAACACCTGCATTCTCCTGGAAGTCCAGGACGTCAGTATATGCCACACAGTGTGTGTCTACGTGACCCGCATCCAGTAACAACGCTGTGCACTGAGTCTCTGATGGGTTTCCATGGCAGACACTTCAGATACGTGGTCATAATTCACTGCTGGAAGATTTAAATGTGTCATCTATGGCTCACAGGGAGAGGACTCGCGGAAGCTGGTGCCTGGTTTCTTCCACACTGCACCTCATGCACCTTTTCCATGTGGATTATGCTTTGTATCCTTTCACTGTTATAGCTGTGGGTACAACTGTCTGCTGAGTCCTATGAGTCCTCCTAGCAAGTCATCAAACCTGGTGGTCTTGGGGACCATTTTAGAAATAGGGAATTAAGCCAAGATGTCATTTTCCCAGGGTGAGAGAGGTGGATCCACAATTCAAGCCTTCATCTATCTGATTCAAAAGCTTACACACTATAATCCTACGCTCTTTCCTTTCAGAGGCTTATTTGGATATAGGTGTGTTGAGGAGAATTTCTCCAAAGGTAGATATAGGGAGGGTGTACACCACGTCTTGTGCCGTAGCCTAGGGCCTGAGGGTGCTGCAGCTTAAGTCATTTCATGAGCTACAGCAAGCATAACATTGACTGGTGACAGGCAACAAATGAGGCAGGCCGAGGAAGGAGGTACATGGATCACAGCAAGAAGGCTGAAGAGGTTTTATTTGCTGTCAGCTGATACGAGAGGAAAGGAGAAGTGAATACTGCTCTGTTCCCTGTGTCTAGACCTTACCATATGCCCTAGAAGAGACAATAGCTCTGTTGCTCCTAGAGCTGACTACTCCCTGTCGATGGATGTGAACAACTGTGCGCAGGTATATATCAGGAAAAGGAAAACATCAGGTTTAACTTTGGATAAATTCAAACAACAAAGCTCAGACTTCAGAATCAAACAAATATGAGCTCAATCCTGACTTTGTTGCTCACCTAGCTGCTGCAGCCTTGGGCAATTTCTTAATGGTTTCCATATCTATAATTTGGGAGTAAAACTTTTAAGACTGTTTTGAAGGTTAAATGGGAATAATGTACATTAAGCAGATAACAATGTCTGGCATAAGTATTTGCTTCTCTTTGAGCACTTATGACCTTGTGACAAGCATACCCTCTACCTCCTCTTTGATGATCTGAAATAGTGACGATCCCTTCCAGTAAAGGGCGAAAATCAGACTTGGGCTTTTTCCAACAATGCCTCAATGGGATTAATCTGGGAAACTCTGCACATCTTATTCTTGTGAAAATTCATAAAGCACGTTAGTATTTTAGAAGCTCAGAAAATTCTTACAGTAAAGAAACTTATTTGATTTTGTTTAAATTTACCTGACCCTTTGTTTTGCACAATAACTACTGCACTTTGCATTTTAGGAAAAAAAAATGCCACTCCAACTAACAAACCTATTGAAATTGCTAAGGCAGAGGCAGAAGAAGGGAGGGAATACAAAGAAAGGCATTTCAAAACTGGCTGCAATATTTCATTCTTTCCCGGTTATAAAAAAAAAATTTTAAGAATCCTTAAAGAATATTATTTGTTTTGTGCCACAGATGTGTGTGGTTTTTTTTGTTGTTGTTGTTCGTTTGTTTTCTTGAGACAGAGTCTTGCTCTGTCGCCCAGGCTGGAGTGCAGTGGCATGATCTTGGCTCACTATAACCTCTGCCTCCTAGGTTCAAGCAGTTGTCCTGCCTCAGCCTCCCAAGCAGTTGGGATTACAGGCTTGCATCACCACACCCAGTTAATTTTTTTGTATTTTTAGTAGAGATGGGGTTTCACCTTGTCGGCCAGGCTGGTCTCAAACTCCTGACCTCACGTGGTGTGCGCATCTCAGCCTTCCAAAATGCTGGGATTTCAAGCGTGAGCCACCACACCCAGCCACAGATGTGTTTTAAAGGTCTATGAAATGAACATTCTCAAACATTCTGGTCTCAAAACTTGCTACAGTTTGGACGTTTGTCCCCATAGAGTTCGAGACCAGCCTGGCCAACATGGTGAAACCCAGTCTCTACTAAAAATACAAAAAATTAGCCAGGTGTGGTGATACATACCTGTGATCCCAGCTACTCAGGAGGCTGAGGCACGAGAATCGCTTGAACCTGGGAGGTGGGGCCCAATGGGAGGTATTTGGGTCATGGGGGTGAATCCCTCCTGAATGGCTTCGTGCAGTGAGTTCTTGCTCTGAGTTCTCTGCAGTGAGTTTACTTGGTGCAGTGAGTTCTCACTCTGATTGTTAAAAAGAGCCCCTCCCCACTACCATCCTCACCCCCACAACCTGCACTGTGCTTCCTCACTGTCCACGTGATCTCTGCACACACTGGCTCTCCTTCACCTTCCACCATGGAAGCAGCCTGAGGCTTTCCCCAGATGCCAAATTTTCCAGCCAGCAGAACTGTAAGCTAAATAAACCTCTTTTAAATTACCCAGCCTCAGGTATTTCCTTATAGCAACACTAAATGGATGAAGACAGAACTCCTTCACACTCTGAAAAGTCATTACGAATGGAGGGATGGGAATCACGAAGTAGCACAAGAATCTGCTGGGGGTAATGAATAGGCTCATTATCTTGATTGTGGTAATGGAGGTATAACAGTTAAATTATATGTGTCAACTTGGCTAGGCTGTGGTGCTGACTATTTTGGTCAAACACTGGTCTAGATGTTCCTGCAAAGGTATTTTGTAAATGTGATTAGTATATACAAACAGTTGACTTTAAGTAAAGGAAGATTGCCCTCAATGACGTAGGCCTCATCCAATCAGTTGAAGAATTCATAAGTAAAAACTAGATTTCCTAGAGAAGGAATTCTGCTTTGAGAATGTAACACAGCTTTCTGCCGGCCTGCTCTATGGATCTCAAACTGAAGACTACAACATCAAGTCTTGTCTGAGTTTCCAGCTCCTGGCCTGCCCTACAAATTTTGAACTTGCCAGCCCCCACCATGGCATGAGCCAATTTTTAAAAATAACCTCTTTATATATGCATACACACACACACACACCCTATTGGTTCTGTTTCTCTGGAGAAAACTGACTGGTAAAGATGAATTCACAAATGTATTCATATGCAAAACTTGGTACTGAGGAATTTTTAAAATATTTAATATGTTAATTTTTATCAATATTTATATATTAATGTCTATTTTTTAAAGAGCTATATTTTCTAAAATAAGAAATATTAGTAATAGTAAAGCTGTTTAATATTTTTACAAATCTCTTTAACATCTGGCTTAAAGGAAAACAGCTGAACTCATCTGCTTCCCCATTCAATATGTTATAATATACTGTTTCAGAAGTATATGAAGAATACCTGGCCTCAATCTGATTCTTTGATAACACACCAAAACTTGACAAGTGGTGGTTTCTTATACAGTTACAATGTAGAATCTGGCACCATATCAACAAACTGTCAGACACTATTTTATTAAAATACACCGATACATCTTGATTTTCGAAGGGATCTTTTAGCTATGTGTTATTTTGTCATATCACATACTGGTCTTCAGAAAATATTGAGGCTGGGTATGGTGGCTCACACCTATAATCCCAGCACTTTGGGATGCCTAAGCAAGAGGATAGCTTGAGGCCAGGAGTTCGAGACCACCCCAGGAAACAAAGTGAGATGCTGTCTCTACAAAAAATAAAAATGAGGCTAGGCAGGTGCAACGTCTC
This sequence comes from Cacajao melanocephalus, assembly GCA_963573385.1. Taxonomy (NCBI): domain Eukaryota; kingdom Metazoa; phylum Chordata; class Mammalia; order Primates; family Pitheciidae; genus Cacajao; species Cacajao melanocephalus. Next base: position 43,436 of record CAUYLG010033978.1, read on the forward strand.
ACACCTGTAATTCCAGCACTTTGGAAGGCCAAGGCGGGAGGATCGCTTGAGCTCAGGAATTTGAAATCAACCTGGGCAACATGGTGACACCCCATCTCTACAAAAAATACAAAATTTAGCCAGGCATGGTGACCTGTACCTGAAGTCCCAGCTACTCTGGAAGCTGAGGTGGGAGAATCACTTGAACCCCAGAAGCGGAAGCTGCAGTGAGCCAAGATTACTACTGCACTCCAGCCTGGGTGGCAGAGTGACACCCTGTCTCAAAAAAATAAAAATAAAAATAGATTAACCTAGCATGGTGGTACATGCCTGTAGCACCAGCTACTTCATAGACTGAGGTAAGAGGACTGCTTGAGCCTGGGAAGTCAAGACTGCAGTGAGCTAGGATCATGCCACTGCACTCCAGCCTGGGTGACAGAGCAAGACTCTGCTCAAAAAAAAAAAAATGAAGAGGAAAAGAAAATATTGATTCACAGTTATGCAGACCTTCCAAATACTGACATATTTCATCATATAATATCAAAACGATCATATTGAGCCAGGCGCAGTGGCTCACGCCTGTAATCCTAGCACTTTGGGAGGCCAAGGTGGGCGGATTGCCTGAGCTCAGGAGTTTGAGACCAGCCTGGGCAACACAGTGAAACTCTGTCTCTACTAAAATACAAAAAATTAGCCAGGCATGGTGGCGGGTGCCTGTAGTCCAAGCTACTCAAGAGGCTAAGGCAGGAGAATTGCTTGAACCTGGAAGGCAGAGGTTACAGTGAATCAAGATCACGCCACTGCACTCCAGCCTGTGTGACGGAGCAAGACTCTGTCTCGAAAAAAAAAAAAAAACCATGTTGGTTAATATCAGTCAACATTCTAATCAGAAATGCCTTTCTTTTTCTTTTCTTTTTTTTTTTTTTTTTTGAGGCAGGGTCTTACTCTGTTGCCTAGACTGGATGGAGTTCAAGGCCAGGATCTCGGCTCAAAGAAGCAGCCTCTGCCTCCCAGGCTCAAGTGATCCTCCCACCTCAGCCTCCAGAGTACCACCACACCCAGCTAACTTTCGTGTCTTTTGTAGAGACAGGATTTTGCCATCTTACCTAGGTTGGTATTGAACTACTGGGCTCAAGGGATCCTCCCACCTCGGCCTCCTAAAGTGCTGGGCTTACAGGCATGAGCCAGCATGCCTAGCCTTAGAAAAGCTTTCAAATATTAGGGACATGTCAAGCTCATGATAAAATACAAATCTTCCAAAATTCTAATTTTTACTTAAGCTCAAATTTTATTGTTGCCAACAAACAGTGTCAGTGTTTTCCTTGAAATAACAGGTTCACATCATCCATTCTCAAGAAAACATCTTCCAAATACCCAAGTCTGGATAAACATAATTTTTCTGCAGTTATTTTTATAAAAATAAAAATGCTGTTCCACATTAAAAAGTAGCAAATTCATCTTGCAAATGACTTTCCTTGAGACAACCATTATACTTCAGTACATAGCAAGAATACTACACAGTACTTCCCGCTTTGACAGTATTCAAAAGACAGGCACTAAATGGTCAAAATATACTGAAATTAATCATTTTACTGCATCATAAAAAACTCCAAGAGATGGGTGCAGCAAACCACCATGGTACATGGATACCCACATAACAAACCTGTACCTTCTGCACATGTACCCCAGAACTTTAAGTGTAATAAAATAATAATAATAATAAATATCCAGAGGGGAGGAAAAAAAACTCCAAGTGAAACAGCATTTTTTTTCTTTTTTGTTGCAAGCACACAGCAGAAAAGGATGCAATGATTCCTATAACAGTTTGTGGCCACTGCCTTGTTTTGCACCAAGGCACCAGCAGTTTTAGTCTGCAGCTGCTTTTGTATCATTAGTACAAATGTGAACAGGGTGAAAGGGATAATAACATTGTGATATTATTGTAAAAGCTGTTTGGATCTCACAGACCACCTGCAAGGCTTACAGAACCCTCCAGAGGCCCACAGACCAAACTTTGACAACTGATGTTCTAAATTAATGCTCTTAGGAGCTGAAATGATAACAGGAACATCAGTGGCTCCACAAGCTGTATAAGGTGAAGTGATCATAATCTGAAATGAAGAGCCAAGGAACTCACCTTGAAGCTGCATTTGCATGGCAAGCTCATTTTTACTTATGTATGTCTATTAGAAGGAATAAATTTACATGTAACTGGGCAATAACCAGTGAAATTTTACATATCATTCTGATTATGGGAATAACTAAAGTTATTTCTGATTTATCATGGCCATTCTATTTAATACAGTCTTATTATTAAGTGGCTTCATAGTCATATTTCTAAACTAGTTTCTAATAACTAAATGTAGTAATTAACATTTCTTCAATATAGAATTAAGCAGAAACAGCTGCTAATTTTTTTAGTAGCCCACTTTCAGTTTAAACACTGCTAAAGAATGAAAGGTAGTCATTTAACTTCTAAGGCAATAAATTTTAATTCAAGTGAAATTTACCATGTATAATATTAGGACAAATGTTTATAATCGTTGTATCTTCTGATTTTAACGATTAGGCCATCGAAAGATACACTAGAGGAGAATAATACAGATGTTCAAAATGCAATATTCATTAACAACTCTTTTCAATAAAAAAAAATTATCCTCTGATGGAATCATGAAGCCTGTCAATTATAAGGAAAACAAACCCCAAAAATGTTGATTTAGGAACTGTTTAAAATAAGACAGATTACATACTAATAAAACTTCCAGAATAAGCCATTTTTAAGCTATACTTAAATTCTAGTTATTAAGTCATATATCCTGGTAGCTCATGTTATAAAATTACATTTCAATTCATACAACTTAAATTTTATAAAACCAAAATGATAAGGAAGGTTGACTTACTCGATCTGCTAATCCTCCAGGAACTATAGTCCTCACAACCACACCACTTGTTTTTCCTCCAACTATTCCAAAACCTAGTCCAGAGCCATCATTAATGAGCTCAACCTCTTCAACGTGGCCCCAACAAACCTACAAATTAATGGCAAATAAGAGTCGCAGTATCAATAATACCCACAGATTCTTAGCTTTCCAATATCATCATTACCAAAGTAACAGATTTGCAGTAAATTGAACATTCACACAATTAATAAAGGCAACTTTCTACAGGCTAAGATATACAGACAGAGATAATCATACAGTCCCTGCCCATAGGGATCTTATAATCCATTAGAGAGAAACTAAAACACAAATAATTAAAGTACAAGGCAGAATACTGGATCATAAGACACTGCAGCCCTAAGAGCACAGAAGACATTTCTCATTCCTCACTCTATGCCTGATGTCCAGCACAGTGCCCAGCACATAGTAGGGACCAATAAATACATGTCTGCTTGAAAGAGAATCAGAAATATTATAAAGATTTTTTTTTGCTGGGAGGGGAGCACATGAAGTCAAAACCAATGAAGAATTATAGAAAACTTCAAGGAAAAGGGGCATTTAAGTTGCATTACAAAGGAAGATATTCAAGCAAAAAGAAAATGTAAGGGCAAAGCTAGGCCAGCTAACAGAATGGATGAAAGATATGGTCAAAAGATTGGATTTAACTAGGTAATTAAGTGGAAATATTTAAAGGTTTTAGAAGAGAAATGACAGGAGCAAAGCAGTGATTTAAGAAAATTCATCTGGCAGCAATGTGAAGAATCTAATGGTGGAAGGACACAAGGTGAAGAGACTAATTTAGGAGACTCTTATGAGGGAGAGGAAAGGTAGGCCCCACTGAAGATATCAGCAATAGGATTATACAAATCAGACTAAAGACATCAGCGTTTCCCCTCTAGCTAGCAGGTTTCTATGACAAATGTGCGTTACTTCACATAATCCAACTGCAGAACAATATCCTTCCTCTCAAGATCATTAGGACATACTCATTTCTCTCTCTCTCTCTCTTTCTCTCTCTCTCTCTCTCCCTCTTTTCTTTCTTGAGACAAGGTCTCACTGAGTTCCCAGGTTAGAGTGTAGTGCAAGATCAGAGCTCACATCAGCCTCAAACTCCTGGGATCCATCCATCCTCCAGCCTCAGCCTCCCAAATAGCTGGAACTACAGGCACGCATGACCATGCCCAGCTAATGTTTTTATCTTTTGTACAGGTGGGCTGTTTTTGTTTGTTTGTTTGTTTGTTTTTGAGACACAGTCTCACTCTGTTGCCCAAGCAGGAGTGCAGTGGCATAATCTCAGCTCACTGCAACCACCGCCTCCTGGGTTCAAGCAATTCTCCTGCCAAAGCCTCCCGAGTGCTCAGCTAACTTTTGTATTTTTAGTAGAGACAGGGTTTCACCATGTTGGCCAGGCTGGTCTCAAACTCCTGACCTCAGGTGATCCACCCACCTCAGCCTCTCAAAGTGCTGGGATTACAGGCATGAGCCACTGTGCCCGGCTGTAGAGGTGGGATTTGACTATGTTCCCCAGGCTAGTCTCATACTCTTGGCTTCAAGAGACCCACTTGCCTAGTCAACTCACCTAATCTCAAAGTGCTGGGATTATAGGTGTGAGCCACCATACCCAGCAAGGTTTTCTATTATACTAAATTGCAAAGTTACTATGCAGTCTTAAATAAAAAGCAATACTGGAATTGTTTAATAAATTCTGGGAATCAATAATGTTTGCTAAAATAATATGCCTGACTTAATATTAGCTGATAGCAACTAATAGTCACAGAACGTACACTCAGCACCAGGCATGGTGCTTAGTTCTTCACATGCCTTCTCATTCAAGCCTCACATCATTTCTGAGAACTAGACATCATTATTAGTTCCAAGTAACAGATGAAGAAACGAAAGTATGAGGTAAAGGAGTCTGCCTGGTGTGACACCACTAGGATATGGAAGAAATGGACTTGAACACATCCAAACCCGACTCCAAAGCCCTTGTTTTTTATACGTTAAACAATGTCCCACTTAATTCACTGTATTTATTATGTAAATTCTGCTGTATAAATATTGCTGATTGCAACAGGGAAAATGCCTATACATTAATTTTTGTTGTGACCTTGTATTGTACCGAGACGGTCTTGTTTTTTCTTTTGTCCCAATGCATAAAAATTAAATAAATCAGCCAGCACTTAGTGTTATAAGAAAATAAGATTTATTAGCTTGCATTCTGACGATGCAAGCCAAAATCTGTAAAATGTTAAAAAGCAAGTAAAAGGGTTCCCAAAAAAGACATATACTTTTATTCTTTTAAATTGTTCAGTATGTATCTTCACATGAAAAAAGCCTACTATAATTTTACAATATCAATAATCTGGTCATAAATCCCCTTATAATTTTCAAAAATAATGTTTTTCAAATAAATAATCAAATCTTACTTTGAACACTCAACAGTAAATCTCTAATAAAAACTCTCAATTAATTGGTTACATCACCAAGGAACACAAGACTCTCCATCACTAAATAAATTACACCTAATACTTCCATTTGGCCTCTGTTTATTAAATAATAATTTTAAACAAAGAGACCCATAGGATATTGAAAAGACAGGAAAAAAACCAAACCTTCATGAAATATCTTGTTTAAATATGCTAATGCTGCATTCAGAGATATAATCATCTTTCTCGAACTATGAAAAGTAAAACAGGTTGGGCGCAGTGGCTCATGCCTGTAATTCTGGCACTTTGGGAGGCCGAGGTGGGTAAATCACTTGTGGTCAGGAGTTCAAGACCAGCCTGTCCAACATGGTGAAACCGCATCTCTACTAAAAATACAAAAAATTAGCCAAGTGTGGTGGCAGGTGCCTATGGTCCCTACAACTCGAGAGGCTGAGGCAGGAGAATCGCTTGAATCCAGGAGACAGAGGTTGCAGTGAGCTGAGATTGTGCCACTGGCCACTGCACTCCAGCCTGGTCAACAAGAGCGAAACTCCAACTCAAAAAAAAAAAAGAAAAGAAAAAAGTAAAATGACACCTTCTAAATGTCTTTATTCTTCTTACAATCAATGGCATAATTCAAAATTAAGTATTTTTTCAAATTTGCAACTCACTGTTTCAGGCAGAGGGGTATCAGTTAGGTTGCTAGAAGTACCGCTTTTTGTGTGGACTGGCTCCCTGGCCACAATCAGTTGCAAAGATCCAGTAGTGTGTTGTAATAATGCAATGGCTTGCTGATGGGAAATGTTCTGATCCAATGGTGTGTGATTAATGGCCAATATTTGATCATTTTCCTTTAATCTTTGATCCCTTAATCACATAAGAAAAGAAATTTTTGTTTTAAGTGATCTAATAGCCTGATTTTTAAAAAAACTATTATTCAAGTTAAGCAGTTTGTTGCCTATGGTACTACTTCACTTAGTACATTTATCAAAGAATTATTTAATTATATAACAGAGCCCTTCAGAGTGGTTTTCACAGAAGTTATTAACTAATTACCGAATTTGGTAATGCATCCTTAAACACAAGGACACATTTTAAAAGCCATCAGGCTAGAAAAACGAACAAAAACAGGCCAGGCGTGGTGGCTCACGCCTGTAATCCCAGCACTTTGGGAGGCTGAGGCGGGTGATCATGAGGTCAGAAGTTCAAGAGCAGCCTGGCCAACATGGTGAAACCCCATCTCCCTAAAAATACAAAAATTAACCGGGCATGGTGGCACACGCCTATAATCTCAGCTACTCAGGAGGCTGAGGCAGAAGAATCGCTTTAACCCAGGAGGCAGAGGTTGCGTGAGCCAGGATCATGCCATTGCACTCTAGCCTGGGTGACAGAGCAAGACTCTGTCTCAAAAATAAAAAGAAAAAAGAAAAGAAAAGAAAAAGAAACAAAAATAATCTATAGAACCTGTAGGACCCACCAAGGTTTTGTAAGTATGGACACTGCCTCCATTACTGCATGAACCCAATACTCCCGAATCCCTTCCAATCTGACCTCTACCCGTACCACACTGGGGTAAAAACAGTCTCAACTATACCAATAACCTCCTCTCACCCCATCTTCACTGTCTACTTGTCCTCTATTTATCAATAGAGGTCAAACCTTCCTTGAAAATTCATAGAGATTACTTCCAAATTTCTATCTGAGCCTTTTTTTTTTTTTTTTAGGGAGGGTCTCACTCCCATTTGCCCTGCCTGAAGTGCAATGGCACAATCATAGCTCACCGCAGCCTCAACCTCCTACACTCAGGTGATTATCCTACCTCAGCCTCCTGAGTAGCTGAGACTACAGGTGTGAACTCCCTTGCTCAGCTAATTTTTATATTTTTTGTAGAGACAGGTTTTTGCCATGTTGCCCAGGCTGGTCTTGAACTCCCAAAGTGCTAGGATTACAACAATGAGCTAAACTTGGCTGATCTGAACCCTTTTAATCTCTCCCAAGCACCAATCTCCCAACGGCTAACCAGGGTAGGAAGGACTATTTTTAAAAGAAATTAGCAAAATCTCTAAAGAAAAACAGTATTTACTGAGCACTTATGAGCCAAGTACTATGTTAAGTGCTTTACATGCATCTCACATAATCCTTATTTCACCTTTAAAGTACTTAGTAAATTTTACATATTAAGGAATTGAAGCCTAGACAAGCCTCATATCTTATCAAGAGTCAGATTCTCAAGCAGAGCCTTTAACTTCCTATGTTAAAGTGCATCCTAAAGATAGCCTGGAATTTGCTCTGTCCTGGTTTACTGTATTTGATTTTATTATCTCCCAAACATCACCAATACTCTTCCTCTTCCGGTTTACCCATTCTCACCACAGTTCTTGAAGAATTACTGCCTTAGATGGCAGAAAAAAATGATGCAAAGTCATGGAAACCCATTATGTTTGAAATCTGAGTTGGGGAGACCAGAATTAATCCCCTATGAATGGAGAATGTGAATTCAAAAATACATTATTGACTAAGAATCTTAAAATAGTATACTACCATTGTTGCTGTTATTCTAACATGCACACTGGAATGGCATACTTATTAAACGAATAACAAACCAAAGACTGGAAATCAAACAGAGTCAAAATAAAAGGCTTGCAAATACCCTTTCAAAAATAAAAGCGAATGCAACATGGGAGATAACATGGACTTGAGGGGCCTCTTAATTGACAAGAAGCATAATAAATCAGTAGAGTGACATGATCACCAAACTGTTGTTATAATCTTAATAATAATAAACAAATAATATGCAGAATGAGAATTTCTATATTCCTATCCTACTGATCAGTCCATAGCTAAAATATCAAGTTTAATTGTAAGAGAGGGTAATAGAGTGCTAGCTTTCAGTCAGATGGTCTTGGAATCACATCATGGCTCCAGCATTAACAGCTCTGTGATGATGGGTTGACCACTGAACCTCTGAATCTCAGCTTTCTCATCTATGAAACAGAAGGATGATACCTATATAGTGGAACTGCTGCCACAGGGTGTAGGAGAGTATTCGCAAAAGGCCTGATGAATGCACAGCAAAAGCTAAAGCAAATCTTAGCTGCTATTGTTACTGTTTTTATTACTAGTTTTTCACTCTCTTTATGATAGTTTTCAGAATTATCAGGAAACAATTAGCAAATGAAAATAAACAGCTTCCTCACCTGTCTGCTACACCCCCTGGCTGGACATCCTTCACAAAGATATCAACTTTTCCCAGATTTTGATTTCTGAGGGCCACCACACTGAATCCAAGACCTCCAGTTGAAGGTCGTTCTATATCTATATATTCAATTTGCCGCCCCTAATGCAAAAGCATTAAAAAAAAAAATCAATGGTGTACATTTAACCAACACACCCTTTCTGCAGAACTTAAATTGCTTAGCATAAAAACTAGCTTCTCCTAAGAACCACATAAACTCAGCATTTCAGTAATAAATTATTTCTGGAAATCCTTTCACTTGATTATTTTCAGTAGAACATAAGAGAAAGTGTGCAGTGTTCTGCAACCTCAGGGAATCAGAGGTATTTTCACAATTCATTCACATCATGAGATGACTCCCAAGCTGGATGGAAATTGCTGAGAAAAATGCCTTTTCCCACAGTAAACTCTGAATTACTTTTTTACATTGAATTTCCCTAAATTCTCTTGATACAAAGTACATTTTTATTTTATTTTATTCTTTGAGACAGGATCTCGCTCTGTCACCCAGGCTGGAGTACAGTGGCATGACCTCTGCTCACTTCAACCTTTGTCTTCTGGGCTCAAGCAATCCTCCTGCCTCAGCCTCCCAGGTAGCTGGGACTAGAGGCGCATGCTACCACACCTGTCAAATTTTTGTACTTTTTTGTAGACACGGGGTTTCACCATGCTGCGCAGGCTGGTCTCAAACTCCTGAGCTCAAGTGATCCACCTGCCTCAGCCTCCTTTTTTTTTTTTTTTTTTTTTTGAGGCAGGGTCTCACTCCCATCTGCCCAGGCTGAAGTGCAATGGCACAATTGCACAATCTATCTGAGCCTACAGATGGGAGCCACAGGGCCCAGCTGCAAAATGTATTTTTAAATGAGGAAAATAAATTAGATATATCAAAAATGCCAGTATATATATATAGCCTAAGTCAGAACCAGCTGGGTTCTGACTTAGGCTATATACTGGCATTAAATGGATTCTACCTGTGGTAGCCAGGTATTTCATTGATTTAGTTAATAACTGCACTTATAACATGAGAACTTCATAAATGTGATCAACTAAAAAAAAAAACCACCATGTAAAAATAATTATTAGTCAAATGAAAGGAATAGAACTATAAAGTTAAAAAAGAAATTAGGTCCAGAATATTATTTATCGTACTTTAAACAGATTCTATTTAACAGTGAAATTCAAGTTTATTTATTTATTATTCTTTTTTTTTTAAGACGGAGTCTCACTCTGTCGCCCAGACTGGAGCGCAGTAGTGCGATCTCAGCTCACTGCAACCTCCACCTCCCAGGTTCGAGCAATTCTCTTGCTTCAGCCTCCTGAGTAGCTGAGATTACAGGCGCCTACCACCATGCCTGGCTAGTTTTTTGTGTTTTTAGTAGAGATGAGGTTTCACCATGTCGGCCAGGCTGGTCTCAAACTCCTGACCTCGTAATCCACCCGCCTTGGCCTCCCAAAGTGCTGGGATTATAGGCGTGAGCCACTGCACCCAGCTATTTATTTGTTTTTTAAGAGACAGGTCTTGGCCAGGTGCAGTGGCTCAGGCCTGTAATCCCAGCACTTTGGGAGGCCGAGGCAGGTAGATCACAAGGTCAGGAGATCGAGACCATCCTGGCCAATATGGCGAAACCCCATCTCTACTAAAAATACAAAAATTAGCTGGGTGTGGTGGCACACGCCTGTAGTCCCAGCTACTTGGCAGGCTGAGGCACGAGAATCGCTTGAACCCGGGAGGCGGAAGCTGCAGGGAGCCAAGATCGTGCCACTGCACTCCAGCCTGGTGACGGAGTGAGACTTTGTCTCAAAAAAAAAAAAAGAGAGAGACAGGTCTTGCTCTGTCACCCAGGCTGGAGTACAGTGGCACGATCATAGCTTACTATAGCCTTGAATTTCTGGGCTCAAGTGATTCACCCACCTCACCCTTTCAGGTAGTATTTCATCACTTCTGGCAAGCTATATTAATTTAGCTCCTGTCATCAAAATATTTAAGAATCTTTCTTTAACAAGAACAGAGATGCATTCAATTAGCCATTGTCTAAAAATTCTCCTTAGTGAGACCTTATCTCAAAAAATAAATGTTAACTAATTAATTTTTTAAAAAACTCTCCTTACCACATACATGGATACTTTCCTTATGAAATTTTAAGCCAATAAAATTTCAAAACAAATGTTAGAAAATGGTGTCAGTTCCTCCTAACAACATAAAAATACAAGCAAGCAAAATACATACTAACACATTTTACAGCAAAAAGAATGAGTATTAAATTCCTTTTTAAAACTCAAGCAGGAGAAATGAAGCTAAATATTTCCATAAGAAGATACAACTTTACCTGAGCCAGCTGCTGAATGACTGAGTTAAAGTCTTCATTTCCCAACTTTGGGGTCCAGGGAAATAGCCCAGATCCAGTTGAGTTACTAGCGGGCCTGTGGGCATTTCCATTAGTAATGGAGCTATCCGTGAACACTAACAAACCTTTCCTAGAAAAATCAAAGTTGGCTGAACAATCTGAGGGTATATGGTTGAGCTGTTGGAGAGAAAAAAAAGAATCATCAACAGAAATCTATAGAAAAATTGTGTCTATTTATTAAATATTATATTTTGGCCATTATATGGATAATCTGCACGTTAATTATATACATGGGAAAGAAATAAGGTAAAGATACATCAATCTGTGAATTCACAAGGCTAAAATTTTTTTAAATTTGGTATTATACAAAATGTGTAATGGCTTAACATTTGTTCTTGTTTCTTGCCTTCTACCACTACTTGAAGTTAACAGCATATACACTGACATCCCATTACACTCCACATATACAGATGCATCCAGTCATATAAAGATGTAAGGCACTAAACTCTTTTGAATTTATTTGTACATTTCCACGTGGGGAGCCACAAACGATCCATAGGTAGTACATGATGATAATAATAACTGTACTTAAGTGCTTGCTATGAGTAAGTATTGTACCAGAATGATTACAGATATTATCATCTAATTCTTACAACAGTCTAATGAGGTATCATTATCCCATCTTGTAAGCATAAAAACTGAGGCACTCAGGGGTTAAGTAATTTACTCAAGGTTAGTAGTAAGTGAGTCACAGAGTCACTTAAACATTGGTAGAAAGAGAAGAATCACGTAATTACGGTGGACATAATTTAAAATATCATTGGCTGATACAACTGCCAAAACAGTGGAATAAAGGTAACATTAAGAATAAATGTCAATGGTGAAATCCCGTGTCTACTAAAAATACAAAAGTTAGCTGAGCATGGCGATGCACACTTGTAATTCCAGTTGCTTGGGAGGCTAACCCAGGAGAATTGCTTGAACTCCACAGGTGGAGGCTACAGTGAGCTGAGATTGCACCACTGCACTCAGCCTGACAAAATGAGAGTCTGTCTCAAAACAATAAAAGAATGAATGTCAGGCTGGTTGTGATGGCTCATACCTGTAATCCCAGGACTTTGGGCAATCAAGGCAGGAGGACCACTTCAGGCCAGGAGGTCAAGACCAGCCTGGGCAACAAAGTAAGACCTGGGTCTCAACAAAAAATACAAAAATTAGCTGGGCATGGTGTCACATGCCTGTGAGAGAATTGCTTGAGCCCAGGAGGTCGAGGCTACAATGATCCATGATCACACCACTGCACTCTAGCCTGGGTAGAGACTCTGCCTCAAAAAAAAAAAAAAAAAGAGGCCGGCCGTGGTGGCTCAGGCGTATAATCCCAGCACTTTGGGAGGCCAAGACAGGCGGGTCACCTGAGGTCAGAAGTTGGAGACTAGCCTGGCCAACATTGAGAAACCCCATTTCTACTAAAAATACAAAATTAGCTGGGTGTGGTGGTGCATGCCTGTAGTCCCAGCTACCCGGAGGCTGAGGCAGGAGAATTGCTTGAATGCAGGAGGCAGAGGTTGTGGTAAGCTGAGATCGTACCATTGCACTCCAGCCTGGGCAATGAGAGCAAAACCTCATCTCAAAAAAAAAAAAAAAAAAAAGAGTCAATGTCAATAAAACCTCACAGAAAAAATCAAAATCAAAACCCCCTGGTTACAGGGATTATACAGCCCAATGGATAAAATATGACTGTGCACACAGCAACTGCAAACAATACAAATATAAAGAACTGCTATTAGGATAGGGCGGTTAGTTAGATCCACTCTTAGTCCAACAAACGTGATGGATTTCTACTGATCCTTGCCAATTTCAGTTACTACCAACAGCATTCACTATTGTGATATTCTATGACCAAGAGAAATACAGAAAGCTAAACATCAATATAGGCAGTGCTAAGATTAGGGTATAAATTCTAGTCTAAAGAAAGCAATTCACAGAACGACATATGTGTAGAGTTTAATCTTTAATCGGCTATGAACAAATCACTCACAAAATACTTAATAGGCAAGCATTTTAGTTTATGAGCAAAAACCATTTTTTCCCAAATTTTGTAAATTTTCACTTAACCCTGATAAATTATCTCCAATTATGTTTTAAATTCTGCCCAAATTTCATCTATGGTATAGCTACTATTCAAGCTCAGCTTCCAGAATCGGTGATTTAAAAGTAATTTGCCATCCCTGACTCCAAAATAGAGAATCCAAGAGGACAGTCAAAACAATTTCTGGTTCGATCTCAGCACCAAAAAAAAAAAAAAAAAAATCGCACAACTACTAATTTGCACCCATCTAAGAAGAAGTGCTATGTGTCCCTTATTCAATAATGATGTACTAAAGCCTGCAGAGTCCAGAGAGTCTGGTAAATGAGTAGAGGAAACACAACTATATATTTAAATATCAGGTATACTGCTTCCAAGGAAATTCTAATGAGAATATGCATTAGAGAGACAATAAATATTTGATAATTAAGAGAAGTGTGATTATTGTGCTATAAGGGCATGATCACTTCTTGTTAGATAAAAGACTTCATAAGGAAAATACGCCTGGGTGAGGAGGCTCATGCCTATAATCCCAGCACTTTAGAAGGCTGAGGTGGGACGACTGCTTGAGGCCAATAGTTTGAGACCAGCCTGGGCAATATAGAGACCCTGTCTCTATAAAAATTTTTAAAAATCAGCCTCACTGTGCTGGCAGACACCTATCCCAGCTACTCTGGAAGCTGAGGTGGGAGCATTGCTTGAGCCTGGGAGGTCAAGGCTGCAGTGAGCTACGATCACACCACTGCACTCCAGCCTCAGCGACAGAGAGAAACCTTGTCTCAAAATAAAAAGAAAATATATTTAAGTTAAGCACTATTTTATAATTTTGAAAAAGATGTTGAGATTCTCAAAGTATCTGACCTTTACATACTTAAATAAGCAGTACAAAAACTATATTCTAAAACCAACCACAAAATTTTTTTTTGAGAAACAGGGTCTCACTCTGTCATCCAGGCTGGAGTGCAGTGGCATAACCATAACTCGCTGCAACCTGGAACTCCTGGGCTTAAGTGATCCTCCCACCTCAGCCTCCTGGGACTACCCAGGACTGGGTACCAGTAGCTGGGTCCTGGTAGCTGGGTGTGGTGGCTGGGACTACCGGTACACGCCACCACACCCAGCTACCAAACAAAAAATTGACTATTGGCATTTTAAAATTATCCATGCCAATGCTACCCACAGGTTACAGGTTACAGATCCCAATACAGTCTCTTTGCTGAACTGAGTCCTTAAAGATAATTTGTCTTTGTCTATCTCCTTTATCTTTCTTTGATGGTTTGAATATATTAATATAATATATTAATGTAAAACTCGGATGGGTAACTTACTTGCCCCTTCAGTTGCTTGATGGACTGCTGAAGTGTGAGTATCTGGTTGAAGAGAGGACTCTTTAGTGTCTCATAAAACATAGATAACTTCTCATTCTGCGACGTGTCCCCCTTCTCCTGTAATTTCATTTTCAAGCGATCAAGGACCTGCAGGACCTGCAGTTTATCTTGGGTCAAGATGAATAAGTAGAATAACAGTTAAGTCCCATCTGAGATTCCATTTTTAAATCATTAATTAATTATAGAACTATATATCCAGTATACCTGTAGCAGGATTTTCAGGCATTTTGAATTATTCTCTTCAATCACTCTTAAAGATACCTAAAGAAAAATTTAAAAATATAAAAGATGAATTTCAATTGTGTATGGCTATAATCCTATAGAAAACTTAAGAAAAACCTCAAGAACATTCTTTAGCAAGACTCCACTCAGTGAAATTCAAATTATAACCACAATGAGGTGCCACTACACACCCACTAAGATAACTAAAATTAAAAAACAGACAATAATACTAAGTGTCAACAAGGCTGTGAACTGCCTGGAACTATCTCGTACGTTGCTAATAGAAATGTAAAATGTCACAACCACTTTGGAAAATTGGTGGTTTCTTTTTTTTTTTTTTTTTGAGACAGAGTCTTCTCTATCGCCAGTCTGGAATGCAGTGGCACGATCTTGGCTCACTGCAACCTCCACCTCTCAGGTTCAAGTGATTCCCCCGCCCCAGCTTCCCAAGTAGCTGGGACTATAGGTGTGTGCCACCATGCCCAGGCAATTTTTTATATTTTAATAGAGACAGGGTTTCACTATGTTGGTCAGGCTGGTCTCAATCTCCTGAGCTCATGATCCACCAACCTTGGCCTCCCAAAGTGCTAGGATTACAAGCGTGAGCCACCGTGCCCAGCCTCTTTTTTTTTTAGATGAAGTCTCCCTCTATCGCTCAGGCTGGAGTGCAGTGGCATGATCTCAGCTCGCTGCAACCCCCACCTCCCAAGTTCAAGCAATTCTCCTGCCTCAGCCTCCCGAATAGCTGGGAGTACAGGCATGCACCACTACGCCTGGCTAATTTTTGTATTTTTAGTAGAGATGGGATTTCCCCATGTTGGCCAGGCTGGTCTTGAACTCCTGACCTCAGGTGATCTGCCTGCCTTGGCCTTTCAAAGTGCTGGGAATACAGGTGTGAGACACTGTGCCCAGCTGGTAGTTTCTTATAAAGTTAAAAATACACTGACTATATGACCCAGCACTTCCACTCACAAATACTAACTCAATATTTATGAAAATACATGCTCACAAAAACACCTGTACATGAAAGTTTACAGTATTTTTATTTATAAAAGCCCAAAACTAGAAAAATCCAAATGTCTAGTAACAGATGAATAAACAAATAATGGTATATAATACTCAGAAATAAAAAGGAAAAAATTACTGATACACACAAGGATAAATCTCAAAAATGATATGTTGAGAACAAGAAACCTGACCCAAAAAAGGCACAAATTGTACTGCATGATTCCATTCATATGAAGTTCAAGTACTGACAAAACTAATCTACAATTATAGATTAATTTACTTGGGACAGGGTGAAAGGGAGCTATGATAGGCTTCAGAACATGCAACTCCCAAAATATCACACCTTAGCATGTTGAATATTTTAAGCTGAAGGAATCTGAGAAACAGCAGGTGCAGAAAGGACTTCCCCTGAAGTAGATCACAGGATTCTCATGTGAGAGGTTCCTCTCTATACCCAGAAGATAGCAGCATCTTAATCTCAAAACACAGAGCGGCCAGCGCGGTGGCTCATGGCTATAATTCCAGCACTTTAGGAGGCCAAGGCAGGAGGATCACTTGCACCCCAGAGTTTGAGGTCATCCTGGGCAACACAGTGAGATCCTGTCTCTACAAAAAAATTTTAGAAATCAGCCATGCAGGCCAGGCGCGGTGGCTCACACCTGTAATCCCAGCACTTTGGGAGGCTGAGGCAGGTGGATCACATGCTCAGGAGTTCAAGACCAGCCTGGCCAAGATGGTGAAACCTCTCCTCTACTAAAAATACAAAAACTGGCTGGGCGTTGTGGCAGGCACCCGTAATTCCAGCTACTTGGGAGGCTGAGGCACCAGAATTGCTTGAACCCGGGAAGCGGAGGTTGCAGTGAACCGAGATTGCACCACTACACTCTAGCCTGGGCAACAGAGCGAAACTCCGTCCCAAACAAACAAAAAAAAAGAAATCAGCCATGCATGGTGGCACACACCCGTAGTCCCAGCTGCTCAGGAGGCTGAGGCAGGAAGATCACTTGAGCCCAAGAGGTTGAGGCTGCAGTGAGCTATGATTGTGCCACTGCACTCCAGCCTGGGGAACAGAGTGAGACTCTGTCTCAAAAATTGAAAAAAAAATAAAAAAAAAAAGAGGAACACCCAGAGGAATCTGAACAAATAGGCCTTGTTAAGTTTTTCCCAGTTTACTACTCTTAGCTCATATCCCTTTCTGTCCTATCACATTCCACAACTCTTCCTTCTTCATCAAACCTAATTTAAAAACACTCAGGTTTAACTGTTTCTTCGGGTCTTCATTTCCTTATGAAGGCTCCCATGTCACATAAAACTTACATTAAACAACTTTATATGTTTTTCTCTTGTTAATCTACCTTTTATTACAGGGTCCCCAACCAAAAACTTAGAAGGGTAGAAGCTAAAGATATTTCCCCTCCCCTACACTGGGAGGGGTTCAAGGAAGCTTTTTTGGAGTGATGGAAACGTTCTGTGTTTTGAAGGTGGTATTGCTTACACAGATGTATATGCTTAGCAAAATTTATCAAACCAAGCCAGGTGCAGTGGCTCATGCCTGTGATCCCAGAACTTTAGGAGTCCAAGGCAGAAGGATCACTTGAAGCCAGGAGTTTGAGACCAGCCCGGGCAACAAAGTGAAACCTCGTCTGTAAAAAACAAAAAACTTAGTCAGGTGTGATGGCTTGTACCTGTAATCTCAGCTACATTGGAGACTGAGGTGAGAGGATCACTTGAGCCCAGGAGGTTAAGGTTGCAGTGAGCCATGATCATGCCACTATACTACAGCCTGGGTGACAAAGGGAGACCCCATCTTAACAAAAAAGAAAAGAAAACTCCCCAAGCTGTACAAATGATTTCAGACTCTTACTAGTCATCTATACCTTGAAAGAAACCATCCAGGCTGGTTGAGGCAGCTAATGCCTTGTAATCATACACCTGGGGAGGTCAAGGAAGGTGGATCACCTGAGGTCGGGAATTCGAGACCAGCCTGGCTCACACAGAGAAACGCCATCTCTACTAAAAATACAAAAATTAGCTGGACATGTCACTCACCTGTACCTAGCTACTTGAGAGGCTGAGGCAGGAGGATCGCTCAAACCCAGGAGACAGAGGTTGCAGTGAGCCAAGATCATGCCACTGGACTCCAGCCTGGGTACCAAGAGCAAAACTCCGTCTCCAAAAAAAAAAAAAAAAAAAGAACTACAGTAAGTCTACCATAAATACATACAGAAGTGACGTCATAACAGTATTTTCAGTATGTCGATAATATGAACTAATGTAGAAGAAAGTGAAATTCTTTGGAAGATGTGCCTGCTGGCTGGGGGCTCCTCCAGGAAGGAATGCTCTTCTGTGTCTGGCTTCTGCCTGCAGCCTCTGAATCATGAGTAAGGTTTGGAGTTGGGTAAAATTTCACATTCATATGAGGATGCTTTGAGAATCTAACCCTTTTCATTAGAGGAAAACAGAGTTTCAGAATGAGTGCATTATTTTCACATGTTTGTAAGAAAAAAAAAATGTGCGTGTGTAGGTTTCCAGAAAAAGAGTTAAGCCAAGCATGGTGGCATGTGCCTGTAATCCCTGCTACTTGGGAAGCTGAGGTGGGAGGATCACTTGAGCCCAAGAGTTCAACATCAGCATGGGCAACATAGCCAGACGCACATTTCAAGAAAAAGAGATTTAGAAAGATAGTCAATTTAGTAATAGTGATTACTTCTAGAAAGCAGACATGATTTCTTCTAGAAATCTCTCCAGATTGAAAAATTAAACTTTTTACTTTACCAATTTAAATGCTGCAGGTATTAATTTTATAATTTAAAAACTAGGGAGCAGCCATGATGGCTCACGCCTGTAAACCCAGCACTTTAGGAGACAAAAGATCACTTGAGCCTAGGAGTTTGAGATCAGCCTGGGTAACATGGCAAAACCCTGTATCTACATAAAATATAAAAATTAGCTGGGTGTGATGGTGCACGCCTGTAGTCCCAGTTATTCAGGGGGGCTGAGGTGGAAGGATCATCTGGGTTTGGGGAGGTTGAGGCTGCTGTCAGCCAAGATTACAACACTGCACTCCAGCCAGGAAACAACATAAGACCCTGTCTCAAAAACTCAAAATAAAAATAATGAAAAATAGGGCCCGATGCAGTGGCTCACACCTATAAACCCAGCACTTTAGGAGGCCAAGGTGCAACAATTGCTTGAGCCCAGGAATTCAAGACCAGCCTGGACAAAACAGTGAGACCCAGTCGCTACCAAAAGATTCAAAAATTAGCCAGGCCTGTTAACTCATGCCTATCGTCCCGGCTACTCAGGAGGCTGAGGTGGGAGGATCACTTGAGCCCAGAAGATCGCCGTTGCAGTGAACCATGATTACACTACTGCACTCCAGGCTGGCAACAGAGCAAGATCAAAAATAATAATAATAATAATAATAAAGTAAAAGTGACAAAAAGATGATAGCTATGACAGTCTGCAAGCCACATAGTGGGATAATTATACTGTAAGGTATATACACACAATAGCAGAGCAGAGGTATGTACCATATGCTAAGAGAAATCATAAAGAAAGAATGACTAACCCTGTCTAAAAAGTTTAGGAATACTGGAATGAGAACACATCAGAAAATTCTCTCACTGTAAATTAAAAAAACAGGTCAGGCATGGTGGCTCACTTCTGTAATCCCAGCACTTTGGGAGGCTGAGGCGAGCAGATCACAAAGTCAGGAGTTCAAGACTAGACTGGCCAACGTGGCAAAACCCTGTCTCTACAAAAAATACAAAAATTAGCCAGGCATGGTGGTGGGCGTCTGTAGTACCAGCTACTCAGGAGGCTGAGGCAGGAGAATCACTTGAACCCGGGAGGTGTAAGTTGCAGTGAGCGAGATTGTACCAGTCTGGGCAACAGGGTGAGGCTCCTTCTCAAAACAAAAAAATATATATTTTTTCTAACAACTTACTTTACAAAAATATAAGTTCTTGAAAGATTATGGAGTAGGAAGCCTGATCTTTTACCACTGATAGTTTGAGAAGCACTGATTTAGATAGACTAATTTGAAAGGGTCCTTGTAAATAATGCTAAGCAGACCGGTCTTTATCCAGTTAGCAACAGGAAATAATTAAAGGCTTTTAAGTAAGGAAACATTGAGTCCAGATTTCTATTTTTAAAAGGTAATTCTGATCATGGTATAGATTAGTGGTCTTCAAACTTTTAAAAACACACATTCCCGTCTGCCCCGGTGGCCTAATGGATAAGGTATTGGCCTCCTAAAAACACACATTCCCATCAGTAAAAACCATGGTGGCCATGTACCTCAATTTATTTTTAAATAATTATAAACATATACTACTATACACATATGTTTTAAAGCATACATAACATAGAAACTTTATGAGGGTAAGGTAGAAATGGTAAAGTTTTAGTGTCATCTTCTTAACCTCTTAATGGATCATCTTGCACATTCTGGAGACCATAGCAGAGTTATCTCTTGGTAAGGGTTAAGGGTAGAAATTGGTTGGCCATCTACCTCTCTTATTTTTTTTTCTATTTTTTCAGAAACAGGGTCTCACTATGTTGCCCAGGCTGTATTTTCACTCCTGGGCTCAAGAGATCCTCCTGCCTCAGCCTCTTGAATCGCTGGGACTACAGGTACACACCATGAAATCCAGGTCTCTGACTCATAATTAGTAAAGTTAAACTATGTCCACAAAGCAGGCCTGGAAAATTACAATTCCATGGTGTAAAGAAATATCTAGGGAAGAAGATTAAAGCTTTATGAGTATATAAGGCCAGGCACGGTGGTTCATGCCTGTAATCCCAGGACTTTGAAAGGCCAATGTGGGTAAATTGCTTGAGCTCAGGAGTTTGAGACTAGCCTTGGCAACATAGTAAAACCCTGTATCTACAAAAAAATGATAATACAAAAAAATTAGCCAGGCATAATGGCAAAGCTGTAGTTCCAATTACTTGAGAGCCTGAGGTGAGAGAATAATCTGAGGCCAGGAAATTGAGGTTGCAGTGAGCTGTGACCAAAAACTGAGTATATGATAAGGGAAGGTCAGGCACCCTGGCTCACGCCTGTAATCCCAGCACTTTGGGAGGCCCAGGTGGGCAGATCACAAGGTCGGGAGATCGAGACCATCCCGGCTAACACGGTGAAACCCCATCTCTAGTAAAAATACAAAAAATTAGCCGGACATGGTGGCACACACTTGTTCCAGCTACTCGGGAAATTGAGGCAGGAGAATCACTTGAGCACCGGAGCTGGATGTTGTGGTGAGCCAAGATCATGCCATTGCACTCCAGCCTGAACGACAGAGGGAGACTCTGTCTCAAAAAAAAAAAAAAAAAAAAAAAAAAGATGGCAAGAGAAGTAAGAAACACCAGTAACTCTACAACTCAATATCCATCAGACAGCACTCAGGCTAAATGGAACCTATGTCTCACTCATGGTATGGTCATAGGAAGTCTTTGGTCATTCAAATTTGACCTGTCTAGTTAAGAAACCAGCAGGGCTTATGGAGGGGGATTTCAACTTTGTTGAAACATGGCAAAACTGAGTGTAACTTGTCATAGATAGGCTACCTACAATTGGTCACAGCGAGAAATTAAAATGCCACATTGTACTATTGTCCTCATAGTTGTACAGCCTCCAGAGAATGAGAACTTTATTATGCTCGGCAGCTGCCACTCCATCATTGATCAAGAGAGTTTGTGCCATGAATTTTTCATATCTGGTTCACTGTAGAATGTGATTGAAGGAAATTATTGTAATACTGTGGTATTTTAAAACCCATGGCCTAGGCCAATGCCAATTAATAGAGCATTTGAAGAGAGACAGAAATTTAATTTTAAATTATATTTTATATTATTTTGTTTATATTTTATTAAACTCTTGATCAGATTAAGATTAAAAACTTAATAAATAAAATATATATAATAGAATCAAGAATATAGGCAAAGTAAGGTCTCTGACAAACACTTTTTGAACTCCCAGTAGTTCACAAGAATGTAACTCCCCGCTGATTTAATAAGACATATGATATGTCTAACTTGAAGTTTGGAAAGAAAAAGATCACTTGCAATCTCTCTGGAAAAGAGCAGGTAGTTTCTAACTGCACATGTGAATTGGGCAGGTCACAATTAGACCACACACAACTCCCCACTGGGAATTTTCCAGAGTTCATTGAACCAGAGAATTTGAAGAATCAACGAGCAAGTATAAATATAATCATATTTATACTTATCAATATCAAGTGCAAATATCAATGTCAAGTGTAAACATAGTCGTGATTTCTGAAGTTATTCAAAAATTGAAGCTTTAAGTTTCTATTGTTTCCTTTCGAGTACAAAGCTAAGGATGTGTCTAGTCTAATTATCATTCCTTTGTCCTGAAAGCTCAGCACTTATGAGGTACTGATTGATTAAATGAAAAACAAACTTTCCTAGCCAAAGAATAACGGTTGCTCTCTACCAGTACTTCAGATAAATCCATCTGCTGCCATGCCAATGCAGATTCAAGTCAGGTGTCCCCGCCTTGTGTTCCTACCAAATGACAAGACCTTTTCTAAACAACTTAAATATAAAAATACTGTATTTTTGACCTCTATATTCCCGGGATTTTGGAAACATATACAAATGCTAGAACAGTCCTGCCACTTTGCAGATATATGCTTAAGCCTAAGCAATGCTCAAGTCCTCCTGACAGTGAGCATTCGGGAAATGTTGAAATTGAAATTGAAAGACACCACTTTAAATTCAGAATCTGAGGCCAGGGATGGTGGCTCACATCTGTAATCCCAGCACTTTGGGAGGCTGAGGCGGGTGGACCACCTGAGGTCAGAAGTTTGAGACCAACCAGCCTGACAAACATGGTGAAACACCGTCTGTATAAAATAAATAAATAAATAAATAAATAAATTCAGAATCTGAAATAAAAACTTGTGAATAGTGCTTCAATGAACATAAATAAATTTTTTAAAAAGAAAACAGTTTTTCAGACTAATTCGGTTAACTCATGCAAACTTTCTCATTAAACTAGTCAAAGTTAAGCAGTGCCTATCAATAATACTCTGCCTACAACTTGGCCACGTTTGTAGGAACCAAGTTAAACTGCTGCATGGTAGGCTTCTTTTTGTTTTGAGACAGGGTCTCACTCTGCTGCCCAGGCTGGAGTGCACTGGTGCGATCTTAGCTCACTGCAACCTCCACCTCCCAGGTTCAAGCAATCCTCCTGCCTCAGTCTCCCTAGTAGCGGGGACTACAGGTATGCGCCACCACACCCAGCTAATTTGTGTATTTTTAGTAGAGACAGGGTTTTACCATGTTGGCCAGGCTGGTCTCAAACTCCTGTCCTCAGATGATCCGCCTGCCTCAGCCTCCCAAAGTACTGGGATTACAGGCCCGAGTCACCATACCCGGCCTATGGTAGGCTTCTGTATTCCTGTTGGTAGCAGTTTTCTCCAACGAGCAACAACAACAAAAAAATCTGGGCAATTTTCACACTTAGAGATCTCCAATCATGTAGCCAGTCCCCACTAAAAAGACCTGGGCATTCATACTTTACACCAATGATTAGTTTCCACCTCACAAATGCCGTTCAATTTTACCCACACTGCAGACTGCACTGCCAACTTCTCCCCAGAAATTATGGTCATATCAGGAGTCGGGCATGGGGGCTCACGCCTGTACTCCCAGCACTTTGGGAAGCCAAGGCAGGCAGATCACTTGAGGCCAGTAGTTTGAGACCATATTGGTCAACATGGTGAAACCTCACCTCCACTAAAACACAAAAATTAGCCAGGCTGGTCATGGTGTACACCTGTAATCCCAGCTATTCGGGAGGCTGAGGCAGGAGACTCACTTGAATTCATGAGGCGGAGGTTGCAGTGAGTGGAGCTCACACCACTGCACTCCAGCCTGGGCAACAGAGCAACACTCCCTCTCAAAAAAATAAAAATAAAAAAAGTAAAATTAAAAAGATAAAAGGATGCTATGAAAAAAGGTAAAAACAAAGCAAGGGGCCAGGCGTGGTGGTTCACGCCTGTAATCCAAGCACTTTGGAGGCCAAGGCGGGCGGATCACCTGAGGTCGGGAGTTCAAGAGCAGCCTGACCAACATGGTGAAACCCCGTCTTTAAAAAAAAAAATTAAAAAATTAAAATTAAAATAAAAACAAAGCAAGGAAACACAGATACCACAGGAGAGAGTTAATTTCATAGGGAAGCGGTTCAAATGTTAATGACCTTTTAGGATAAGTACTTTAAAAATGAGAGAATACTTCAAATTTTAAACGGGGTTGTGGGGAGCTGGCAGGGGGGACGACACAACGTTTATAACCTGACCCTCAAGATTCACTTAACTCATCTCACTCTTCTACACACTATGTCCTGGAACTTCATTAGAAGCTCCAGAAAATAACCCCAAGGAAGACCAGGGAGAAGCCCTCCCCACCAGCCCCTATGGTCAAAACCGCACCCACTAATTATTAATGGAAGCTAAAGTGAAATGAAACTGACCTGTCCTTGAAAGCCCACAGATCCAGGCTTAAAACCTATCTACCAAACCAAGCAAGGTGTGCAGAGGACCAAAGCAAGGGCTGGAGTCTGGTTTGATTCTAAGAGTACAACCTACATTAGAGAATGTTCGCCTCACAGAGGTTCCACTAACTTCTTTGAACTATGAGGCAGCTTCCCAAATGCAAGCAATCAATACAGACAAAATTCAAATGTGAAATTTTTAAAACACATACTGACCTGGTTTGCAGTATTATTGTTCAGCAGGTTTTTAAACTTCATATAAATTACATCATACCATATACTTATTCTTCAGCAACTTGCTATTTTAAACTCAAATTTATATTTTTAAGATTTATTCATCTATTATCCCAGCACTTATATTCTTCAGCAACTTGCTATTTTAAACTCAAATTTATATTTTTAAGATTTATTCATCTATTATCCCAGCACTTTGGGAGGCCAAGGCAGGCAGATCACTTGAGCCCCAGTTTGAGACCAGCCTGGGCAACGTGGCAAGACCCCATCTTGACAAAAAATTTAAAACTTAGCCAGATGTGGTTTCACACATCTGTACTCCCAGCTACCTGGGAGGCTGAGGTGGGAGGATCGATTGAGCCCAAGATGTCTACGCTGTAGTGCGCCATGATCACAGCACTGCATTCCACAGCCTGGGCAACAGAGTGAGACCCTGTCTCCATTAAAAAAAAAAAAAAAGAAAAAAAAAACCAGGTGGGAGTGGGGTTGTTATTCGTGATGACATAGGCAGTTCTTCCTCAGTCACTGTAAAAACTAAGTAACATTCCACGGTAGGAATACATACTTTCTTCATCCAATCTCCTGTTGATGAAAATTTAGATCATTTCCTATTGGTCACTAACACAAAAACAGGTTAAGAACTAAATATCTACTTCAGTAATCAATGTTTTGCCAGTTGATTCAATAGCCAACTACTGAAATATGGAAAATTCTATAGCCTATGAGCTTTGAAATCATAGAGACTTAGGGTGTATCCCTAGGACCTGCTCTGTGTTCTTCTGGCCAATTGTTTAAATCTCCCTACACCTCAGTTTCCTTGTGAAAAAAAAAAAAAGAGTTAATAAAAATTACTTCCTGGCGAGGCCCAGTGGCTCCTGCCTGTAATCCCAGCACTTTGGGAGGCCGAGGCGGGCAGATCATGAGGTCAGGAATTCGAGACCAGCCTGGCCAAGATGGTGAAACTCTGTCTCTCCTAAAAAATATAAAAAATAGGCCGGGCGCAGTGGCTCATGCCAGGAGAATCGCTTGAACCTGGGAGGCGGAGGTTGCGGTAAGCCGAGATTGTGCCATTGCGCTCCAGCCTGGGCAACAAGAGCAAAACTCTTTCTCAAAAAGTAAATAAATAAACAAAAAATAGCTGGGCATGGTGGCAGGCACCTGTAATCCCCGCTACTCGAGAGGCTGAGTTAGGAGAATTGCTTGAACCTGGGAGGCAGAGGTAACAGTGAGCCAATTTCAAGATTGCTCCATTGCACTCCAGCCTGGGTGACAGAGCAAGACTCTGTCTGGGGGCGGGGAGGGATGGAGGTGGGGGAATCACTTAATATGCATATTGAAGAGGATAATTTAGAGCATTTAGCCTAGCACACAGTACACATTCAACAAATGATAGCTACTATTAACATCTCTTTTCAATCAAAATGATTTAAAACATGGCAAAACCCCGTCTCTACAAAAACAAAAACTAGCTGAGCGTGGTGGTACGTGCCTGTAGTCCAGGCTGAGGTAAGAGGAACTCTTGTGCTGGGGAGGTCAGGGCTAGTGAACCATGATCATGGCACTGAAAAAGCTAATAATTAAATTATTGTAACAGAGATTTTAGTGTGTAATCATTATTTGTGAGAAGACTGAACAATACAGCTTCATCATCGATCTATCCCCTCTGACTTAAAAGGAATGGTATTGACAGGCACTAAATTTCTCCCCATTTGCACCAGAACCTAAAATAAGGGCTCCAGGCCGGGCGCAGTGGCTCACAGCTGTAATCCCAGCACCGTGGGAGGCGGAGGCAGAAGGATCACGAGCTCAGGAGATCGAGACCATCCTGACCAACATGGTGAAACCCCCTCTCTACTAAAAGTACAAAAAATCAGCCAGGCGTGGTTGGTGCCCGTTTGTAGTCCCAGCTACTCGGGAGGCTGAGGCAGGGGAATCGATTGAACCCAGGAGATGGAGGCTGCAGTGAGCCGAGACTGCGCCACTGCACTCCAGCCTGGGTGACAGTGAGAGACTCAATCTAAAAAAAAAAAAAAAAAAAAATGTGGGGGAGGCATCCAAATCTACACAAAACTTTAAGGAAAAAACAGCAATGGTCATGCAAATATTAAGGTAGATTAGTCCTATTTCTCAAAAAACTTA
Source organism: Cacajao melanocephalus (assembly GCA_963573385.1). NCBI lineage: Eukaryota > Metazoa > Chordata > Mammalia > Primates > Pitheciidae > Cacajao > Cacajao melanocephalus. The sequence continues at coordinate 69,964 of CAUYLG010033978.1, forward strand.
CCAAGTTGGCTCAGCAAGGAGAGCAAAGTCTTAAGTGAACAAATTAAATCCCACTTTGGCTTCCCCAACCTAATATATTCTTGTTAAACTTTAACAAAGCAAGTAAATTCCGACTGCTGGCTGTTCAGTGTAAGGATAATTATTAAATGTTGTTAAGTAAAAATGCAATTGTTAAGAACTAGAAAGTGCTGAGGCACTGTCTCAGAATCACAAGGTTCTAAATGTGAGTTCACTATGAGAACATATATACAGATTTTTCCCTTTAACTTTAAAAATGCAGTCTGAAAGAAAATACATCATAATGTTATTAGTGGTTATCTCTCAATAGTACATAGTCTGCATGCCTTTAGTTTCTTTTTTGAAAATTATCTCCAATTTTTCTATAATGAATATGCTAGCTTTATAGTTACAGAAATATTAATGCATGGCTTAAATTTATTAAGGTGTCATTAAATGCAGAAGAGAGCTTAATACAATTTCTATTCAACTTTAAACACAGCTACTTTTCTGATGGGAAACTCATTTTATGTGACCTCCTTGTGATATTGTATATTGGTTTTCATCCATGGTTCCTGGCTCATAACTCCCATAACTCTCTTTTGTTATACTGTTGGGGTGCTTTAGGTCTCAAAAGCAGTCCTCAAAAAAACAGAATCTCTCTCTCTCTGACAATCTTCTGCCCCTCCTTTCATCTGCTCCTTTTTCTCCCCAAGGCAGAACTCTAATCTTCCCCTGCTTTTCTGTCTTGAAGCTGAGCCAGAAGCGGGGCTCACACCTATAAGCCTAATACTTTGGAAGGCCAAGGTGGGAGGATGGCTTGGGACCAGGAGTTCGAGACCAGCCTGAGCAATATAGTGAGACCCAGTCTCTACTAAAAAATTTTTTAAAAGAGGCCAGGTGTGATGGCTCACATCTGTAATTCCAGCACTTTGGGAGGCCCAGTCAGGTGGATCTCTTGAGGTCAGGAGTTTGAAACCAGCCTGGCTAACATGGTGAAATCCTGTCTCTACTAAAAATACGAAAAAAAAAAAAAAAAAAAAGAATTACTCGGCCATGGTTGCGCATGCCTGTAGTTGTGAGGCTGAGCCACAAGAATCGCTTGAACCCGGGAAGGTGAAGGTTGCAGTGGGTAGAGATCGCAGCATTGCACTTCAGCCGGGGTGACAGAGTGAGGCTCCATCTCAAAAACAAATATTTTAAGAAATAAAAATAATTTTGGCCAGGTGCAGTGGCTCACACCTATAATCCCAGCACTTTGGGATGCCAAGGCAGGTGGATCACTTGAGGTCAAGAGTTCGAGACCAGCCTGGCCAATATGGTGAAACCCTATCTCTAATAAAAATACAAAAAGTGAGCCGAGGAGGTTGCAGTGAGCCGAGATCACACCATTGCACTCCAGCCTGGGCAGCAAAGCAAGACTCTGTCTCTAAATAAATAAATTTAAAAATTCTCTGACCTCTCTTGTCTGATTGTGGGTCATAAGACCTCCATTTCAGAAGAGGTCCTGCCCGTACCTTGAAGGAAGGAATGCCACACAGAAAAGCCAAGAAAAATCTGAACAGATAGGCATTGCTGGGTTTCCCTACTCCATGCTTCAATTTTGTCTACCCAACAAAGTCTCCATAAAAAGCCCAAGAAGGCAGGGCATGGTGGCTCATGCCTATAATCCCAGCACTTTGGGAGGCTGAGGTAGGCAGATCACTTGAAGTCAGGAGTTCAAGACCAGCCTGGCCAACGTGGTGAAACCCCTCTCTACTAAAAATACAAAAAATTAGCTGGGCGTGGCAGTGCACGCCTGTAGTCCCAGCTACTACAGAGGCTGAGGCAGGATAATCACTTGAACCCGGGAAGTGGAGGTTGTAGTGAGCCAAGATTGCGCCACTGCACTCCAGCCTGGGTGACACAGCAAGACACTGTCTCAACTAAAAAAAAAAAAAAAAAAGCCCAAGAAGATGGGGTAGGGAGGAGAGCTTCTTGATCTCTGAACACATGGAGGTTCTTGGTGGGTGGCATGTCCCTTCCCATACCTCACCCTATGCATCTCTTCCTCTTGTATCCTTTGTAATATTCTTGATAATAAATCAGTAATAAACCTAAATGTTTTTCTTGAGTTCTGTGAGCTGCTCTAGCAAATTAAACAAACCAGAGGAGGGGCTTGTGGCTTCCCAATTTATAGCCAGTTAGTCAGAAGCCAGGGTAAAACAATCTAGGACTTGTGATTGGCATCAGAAGTGGGGCCAGTCTTACGGGATCCGACACTATCCCCAGGTAGATAGTATCAGAATTGAACTGGAAGATGCTCAGCTATTGTTCGATGCAAAACTGAATGGCCCACACATTTATTTGGTCACAGAAGTCTTCAGTGTTGATTGTGGTGGTGTGAGAGCAGAGGAAAAAGTTTTTTTTTCCCCTTACCCCTAATAGGATCTGGACTAGTAAGGGCAAATCTCTTCAGAACTCATTTTGTAAATTATGTCCATAAGTACCTTCTATTTCCATATTTATTAACGTTCTTATTATCTTTGTGAAAGTTACAGACACCAGGACAAAATCACTTTTTGTCAGACCCAAACAAACTAGAGATGGAGAGCGTGTGGGATAAGGCTCATGCTTGCATGTCTGAGATAAAGATCTCTCAAGAACTTTAAAATAACTCCACAAGAAATTCTTTCTTTAGGAATGCAGTAATTCAGATAAGATAAGATAATCTTTTTTCTTTTCTTTTCTTTTTTTTTTTTTTTTTTTTTTGAGACAGGGTTCTTGCTCTATCACTTAGGCAGGTGTGTAGTGGTGGGAACACACTGCAGCCTCCCATCTCCTGGGCTCAAGCAATCCTCCTGCCTCAGCCTCCCGACATACCTGGCTATTGAAAAAGTGTTTTCTGTAAAGACAGCCATGTGGCACAGGCTGGTCTCCAACTCTTGGTCTCAAGGGATCCTCCTGCCTAAGCCTCCTAAGTAGCTGAGATAGCAGGCATGAGGCAGGGCACCAGATCTGATAAGATGCTCTCCATAACACCTGTCCAGTAATGGCATCTTCACCAATGGCCAACTCTGGCGTTGAGTCTCCAAAACCAATAAATGGTTGAGCATCTCAGGCTATAATTCTCATTTCTCATTCCCAAATAAATTCAACATATTTGGAGTGTTTTGTTGTTGTTGTTTGTTAACATCTTAAAGGCCATTAAGGACCCTAAAAACATCAAAGCTCACTTTAGCTAAAAGGCTCAATCTCACCTAACATTTTCTAATGCTGCGACAGAGTTAAGTTTGTTTTGTTTGTTCTTGCTGCCCAGGCTGGAGTGCAGTGGCGGGATCTTGGCTCACTGGAATCTCTGCCTCAAGGGATCAGCGATTCTCCTGCCTCAGCCTCTAGAGTAGCTGAGACTACAGATAAGCACCACGCCCGGCTAATTTTTGTATTTTTAGTAGAGACTGTGTTTGTGTTGGTCAAGATGTTCTCGATATCCTGACCTTGTGATCCGCCCGCCTTGGACTTCCAAAGTGCTGGGATTACAGGCGTGAGCCACGGCACCCGGCCTGTTGCTGTTTTTGGAGATGGGGTTTCACTCTTCTCGCCCAGACTGGAGTGTAATGGGGCAATCTCAGCTCACTACAACCTCAGCCTCCTGCCTCAGCCTGCCGAGTAGCTGAGATTACGGGCGCCCACCAACATGCCCAGCTAATTTTTGTATTTTTAGTAGAGACAGGGTATCACCATGGTGGCCAGGCTAGTCTGGAACTGTTGACCTCAGGTGATCCACCCGCCTCAGTCTTCCAAAATGTTGGGATTGCAGGTGTGAAGATTTAAGTTTTTAACTGCCGACCCCACCCCCACTCCTTTCAGATAGATATGTGCAAATTAATTCGCAGCCACTAGGAACTCAGCCCAGAATATGGTAGTATCATCCTCAGTGGAACGGACATTGTCCTTCTGGGTTTCCAAAGACTTCTTCATTCACTTAAGAAACACTTGTGGAGCACCTACCAACAGCGAGGCCCTAAATGCAGTCGAGAAATAAGGCCCAGAAAGGGGCACCCTCTAAATGGCAGAGGCAAGCCAGTAAACAACAAACTCGAATCCAAAGTGACAAGAGCCACTTGGAAATATGACAAAGTGCCAGGTGAAGGGTGTTTGTTCGCTTCATTCGGCCGGTGTGCGGGACGGATGGGGCGATTTGGAGGGTGGGAGTGATCTGAAAATGCTTTCCTGAGCTTGATTTAAAAGCAGGAATCCAAGAATTCCCCTAAGGCTGGAAGCACTTTCCGACACAACCTCCCCATCTACGCAGCAAAGCCTGGCAGAGCCCAGGGCTTGAGCACTGGCTTTTGGGAACCTCCACGGCCGGGCCCAAGTCGTCCCCTCAGCCTGGCTCTGAGCACCCCCTCCTCTTTGTCCCCTCACCCCCGTTCCTTCCTTCCACGGCCACCGACGGAGGGAAAGACTCCGCCCAGCTCTGGGAGCGAAACATGGGCACCGATCTGGGCGCAAAATCGGATCCGTGCCACCCCCGAACACCAGTGGGCCGAGATTCGAGGCCCGAAAGGCCTAGGGAGGCGGGGCGGGGCCCCTGCCCGCGGCCTCAGCGGGCCCAGCGCGGCAGGACAGGGGTCACCCGGGCCCGACGCAGGAGGACGGCGCCCCCGCCCCGCCTCCCCGGCCAGCGCGGACGTACGCTGCGGACGCCCCATCCCCGCCGCGGAACCTCCGAGCACCCGGCGGCGTCCTCCGCCTCCGGCTCCCAGCCCTTCCAGCCGGCGGGCGGAGAGCGCGCGGGGCAGGGCAGGCAGGGCAGGCAGGCCCGGGAAGCCCGCGAGGGAGCTGCCCCCCGCCGGCCTCCAGGCGCGGGGATCCCCGGGGACAAGCGCGCACCGCACAGCCGGGACCCCACGCTTTACCTGGTGCGCCAGAGGAGCAGGTGGGAGCCCCGGCCGGGCGGGCTCGGTGTCGGCCGTCTCACCTGGGCGGAAGTGAGAGGCCCAGGGTGACCGCGCCTCACCTGGCAGGCCCTCCCCTCGCCCCGACTCTCCCCGCCCGGGGCGGGGCGCCGGGGTGGCGCGGGGGGCGGGCGAGGGAGCCCGGGGCCGCGGGAGGCAGGCTCCAGGGAGGGAGGGCGGTTGCCCTAGCTGTTTCGTGCAGGTGAAGTCCGACCCGGCGCAGGATGGCCAAGGGCCTGGGAAAAGCGGGCTGTGGGGGCCGGGTGGGCGGATGAGACCCCGCGTAGTGGGGGCAGCCGGCACTGACTGGAAGGGAGATCCGGACCGACCGGTGTGGTTGGAGGCCTGCGTGGAGAGCGAGACCCAAGATCAAGGAAATTGAGTATATCGACGAAAGCGTTGGGTCAATCTCCTTAGCATCTTGCCTTTTTGCTCTTTCTTGTTGTCTCATCCCTCTTTTGTTTTCTATATCCGCTGACGCAAAATAAAATATTCTAAAACGTGTAAATGTGGGAGCATTATTTTCTTCTTATTTAGTGGAAGAAAGAAATAAATCCAGCAGTTATTTGCCTGCCGTATGCTGGGTGCTAGCTTATAACCTTATCATCTCATTTACTCCCTGAAGAAACTGATGAGGAAACTGTGCACCAGGTAGGTAGGCCCAAAGTTCGGAACACAGGCAAGGCATTTTGACTCTAACTACAGTGATGATTTCACTATACATTAATTTTTTTTATTTGTGATGTCACAGCTTCGAGAAAAATATGCCCCGATGGTATTCTTCCACTCCCTTTAAAAACTTTAGACTTTTTATTTTATTTTAATTAATTTTTTTAAATACGGTATTTCACCATGTTGATCAGGCTGGTCTTGAACTCCCGACCTCAGGTGATCCGCCCGCCTTGGCCTCCAAAGTGCTTGGATTACAGACTTGAGCCACCACACCTGGCCAACTTTAGACTTTTGATGATAGGGGTTTCTGATACAGTCCACACATTAGCAATAAAGAGAATCAATCTTCAGGTATCTTATAGAGTACATACGGTAATAAACACTGTGGTTGACTCTGGGAAGATGTGTAAAATGGCATCCCTGTTCCCAAGAAGATGAGGAATAGGTACAAAACAACTGCAACATAAAGACTTTTAAAATCACTTGGCCAGAGCGGTGGCTCATGTCTGTAATCCCAGTACTTTCAGAGGCAGATATGGGTGGATCACTTGAGCTCAGTAGTTTAAGACCAGCTTGGCCAACATGGTGAAAACCTGTCTCTATTAAAAAATACAAAAATTAACTGGAGGCCAGGCCCCATGGCTCATGCCTGTAATCCCAGCACTTTGGGAAGCTGAGGAGGGAGGATCACTTGAAATCAGGAGTTCCAGAGCAGCCTGGCAAACATGGTGAAACTCCATTTCTACTAAAAACACAAAAATTAGCTAGGCGTTGTGGTGCATGCCTGTAGTCCCTGCTACTCAGGAGGCTGAGGCAGGGGAATCACTAGAACCCAGGCGGCAGAGGTTGCAGAGAGCCTAGATCATGCCACTGCACTCCAGCCTGGGTGAAGAGAGAGACTCCGCCTCAAAAAATAAAACAAAACCAAAAAGTTAGCCGGGGGTGGTGGTGTGCGCCTGTAATCCCAGCTACTCTGGGGGGCCGAGGTCAGAGGATCACTTGAGCCTGGGAGTTCAACACCAGTCTGGGCAACAGAGCAAGACTCCGTCTCAAATTAATTAAAGATCATGCACTTGGTGCTTTATAGTTTGCTTCCCTGTTTCGAAAGAAATATAACACTTGTTAGGCATGGTTAGAAGACACACAATATCGGCCGGGCTCGGTGGCTCATGCCTGTAATCCTAGCACTTTGGGAGGCCGAGGTGAGTGGATCACCTGAGGTCAGGAGTTCAAGACCAGCCTGGCCATCATGGTGAAACCCCATCTTTAAAAAAATAAAATGAAATAAAAAAGAAGACACACAATATTAGCATGGTTTCTGCTTTTTAGGAACTAACAAACTACTGAGGGAAATAACGTTTCACAAATTACCAAATAGAAAGAAGCCAGACCTCAGAAAATGAAGAGATCTATTATGTTTTTTGAAAGCATGAGTTAGAACTTAAATAGGTCTTAACCAGAGTTTGAGAGTAATTTAGGTAAAGTGGAGAAGGAAAGGCTTTCCAAGTATGGGGGAAAACATAAAATTTCCAAGCACGGGTGAAAAAAGTGAGAGGATTGAAAAACTACCTGTCAGGTACTATGCTTATTACCTGGGTGATGAAATGATCTACATATCAAACCCCCGTGACACACAATTTGGGTATGTAACAAACCTGGGTGTTCTGGATTTTTTTTTTTTTTTTTTTTTAGACGGAGTCTTGCTCTGTCACCAGGCTGGAAAGCAGTGGTGCGATCTCGGCTCACTGCAACCTCCGACTCCCAGGTTCAAGCTATTCGCTTGCCCAAGTATCTGGGATTACAGGCGCGCACCACCATGCTCAGCTGATTTTTTGTATTTTAGTAGAGACAGGGTTTCACTGTGTTGACCAGGATGGTCTCTATCTCCTGACCTCATGATCCGCCCACATTGGCCTCCCAAAGTACTGGGATTCCAGGCATGAGCCACTGTACCTGGCCTTTTTTTTTTTTTTTCTCCAAGAAGGAGTCTCGCTCTATTGCCCAGGCTGCTGGAGTGTAGTGGCACCGTCTCGGCTCACTGGAACCTCCACCACCCAGGTTCAAGTGACTCTCCTACCTCAGCCTCCAGAGTAGCTGGGAGTAAAACCGCCTGCCACCATGCCTAGCTAATTTTTGTATGTTTAGTAGAGATGGGGTTTCACCATGTTGGCCAGGCTGGTCTCAAACTCCTGACCTCGTGATCCACCTGCCTTGGCCTCCCAAAGTGCTGGGATTGCAGGCGTGAGCCACTGCATCTGGCCTGTAAACCTGTGCATGTAGCCCTGAACCTATAACAAAAATTAAATAGAAAAAAAAAGAGAAAGGTGGAGACCAATTATCTCAAAGAATCACCTTGCAAACACTGGTTTCTTCTTTTAAATTTTTTATTTATTTTTTAAATTGAAATGCAATTTTACTCTGCTGTCTAGGCTGGCCTCAAACTCCTGGACTCAAGCAATCCTCCCACCTTAATATCATTCTTGAATAGCTGAGATTATAGGCACACACCACCACACCTGGCTATTGGACCTCTTCTTTATTTATTTAGTGAGAGAGGGTCTCACTAGGTTGCATAGGCTACTCTCAAACTCCCGGTCTCAAGCAATCCTCCTTCCTCAGCCTCCCAAAGTGCTGGGATTACAGGCATGAACCACCGCTCCTGGCCTCTTCTTACTTTATTATTTATTTATTTATTTTTGAGACAAGGTCTCACTGTGTCACCAAGGCTGGTGAACAGTGGCGCAATCATGGCAGCCTCAAATTCCTAGGCTCAAGTGATCCTCCCACTGTAGCCTCCTGAGTAACTGGGACTATAGGCATGAACCACCATGCCTGGCTAATTTTTTTTTTTTTTGACTCTGAGTCTTGCTGTGTTGCCCAGGCTGGAGTACAGTGGCACAGTCTTTTTTTTTTTTTTTGAGACAGAGTCTCGCACTGTCGCACAGGCTGGAGTACGGTAGTGCAATCTTGGCTCAACTGCCTCCCAGGTTCAAGCGATTATCCTGTCTCAGCCTCCTGAGTAACTGTGATTACAGGCGCACGCCACCACACCAGGCTAATTTTTGTATTTTTAGTAGAGACAGGGTTTCACCATGTTGGGCAGGCTGGTCTCAAACTCCTGACCTCGGGATCCACCCACCTTGGCCTCCCAAAGTGCTGCGATTACAGGTGAAAGCCACCATGTCCGGCTTTTTTTTATTTGTTTTTTTTTTTAATTTTTTTTTAAAGACGGAGTTTCACCATGTTGGTCAGGCTGGTCTTGAACTCCTGATCTCAGGTGATCCGCCCGCCTTGGCCTCCAAAGTGCTTGGATTACAGGCGTGAGCCACCACGCCCAGCCTTTTTTTTTTGTTTTTTTTTTGAGACGGAGTCTGTCTGTTGTAGGCTCAGGTTGGTGTGTGATCTTGGCTCACTGCCACCTCTTCCTCCCAGGTTCAAGGGATTCTCCTGCCTCAGCCTGCTGAGCAGCTGAGATTACAGGCATGCACCACCAAGCCCAGCTAATTTTTGTATTTTTAGTACACACGGGGTTTCACCGTGTTGGTCAGGCTGGTCTCCAACTCCTGATCTCAGGTGATCCACCTGCCTTGGCCTCCCAAAGTGCTGGGATTACAGGCATGAGCCACCATACCCAGCCTGCCTCTTCTTTAATATTAAGTGATGTTGTAAACTTATTCCCCCTTTTTTCAAAAAGTTATGTAACTTTAAATTGACCATGAAACCAAGTCCAAAATCCTTTTCTTGCTATTTAAGGCCCTTCAAACTCTCCCCTTCTTGCTGACTCTTCAACCTAATCTCCACTTGACCTCTGGAGGATCTTACTCTGAGCAAATTTATGTACTCCATATCCATGGATCACCATATAATGGCTTTTCTATTGGTTACCTACCCTCTTTCCCCTCCCTGGAATGTTCTCTAAGCCCTACCCTCCCTCTACCGCTAGACTCAAGTCCAACCTCTTCTAAGAAGCTGCCTCCCTGAACACCGCAGCAAATGTCATCTCTATCAGTTTTAACCTGATTTTCTCTACATTTCTGTGCCGTTAATTGATTTTATCACATCAACCATCCTTCTTCCTTTGTGTTGTTAATTAATTAATTAATTATTTCAGGCCAGGTGTGGTGGCTCCCGACTGTAATCCCAGCACTTTGGGAGGCCAAGGCAGGTGGATCACCTGAGGTCAGAAATAGGAGGCCAACCTGACCAACATGGGGAAAAACCCTCACTATTAAAAATACAAAATTAGCTGGGTGTGGTGGTACACGCCTGTAACACCAGTTGCTCGGAGGCTGAGGCAGGAGAGTCACTTGAACTTTGCAGGCAGAGGTTGCAGTGAGCTGAGATCATGCCACTGCACACTTGCCTGAGTGACAGAGAAAGACTCGGTCTCAAAAAAAAAAAAAATGAGACAGGGCTCCATTCTGTCATCTAGGTTGGAGAGCAGTGGCAAGATCGTAGCTCATTACAGATTTGAAGTCCTGGGCCCAAGCCGTCCTACCATGTTAGCCTCCTGAGTAGCTGGGACTACAAACATGCACCACCATACCCAGCTAATTTTTAAAAAATTTTTTATATTTAGGGATAAAGTCTCTCTGTGTTTTCCAGGCTGGTCTCAAACTACTGAGCTCAAGGGCGCCTATTGCTGCAGCCTCCCAAAGTGCTGGGATTACAGGTGTGAGCCACTATGCTCTGTGTTAATTTAATTTGAACATTTTTTTTTGGTTGTCACTTGGAATTTAAATTTTTAAAAATTTATCCAGGGCCGGGCGAGGTGGCTCACACCTGTAATCCCAGCACTTTGGGAGGCCGAGGCAGGCGGATCACGAGGTCAGGAGTTCAAGACTAGCCTGACCAACATGGTGAAACCCTGTCTCTACTAAAAATACAAAAATTAACTGGGCATGGTGATGCACGCCTGTAATCCCAGCTACTCAGAAGGCTGGGGTAGGAGAATTGCTTAAACCCAGGAGGCGGAGGTGGCAGTGAGTCCAGATTGCACTCCAGTGCACTGCACTCCATCCTGGGTGACAGCGTGTGTGAGGTGGCTCACACCTGTAATCCCAGCACTTTGGAAGGCCAAGGTGGTAGGATCACAAGGTCAGGACATTGAGACCATCCTGGCCAACATGGTGAAACCCCATCTCTACTAAAATGCAAAAAATTAGCTGGGCATGTTGGCATGTGCCTGTAATCTCAGCTACTCGGGAGGCTGAGGCAGGGGAATCACTTGAACCTGGGAGGCGGAGGTGGCAGTGAGCCGAGATTGCACACCAGCCTGGGCAACAGAGCAAGACTCTGTCTCAAAAAAAAAAAAGAAAGAAAGAAAGAAAGAAAAAAGAGTATCTTTTTCTCTGTAATAGAGATGGGGTCTCTCTATGTAACCCAGTCTGGTCTTGAACTGCTGGGCTCAAGTGATCCTCCCACTTCAGCCTCCCAAAGTGTTGGGATTACAGGCATGAGCCACCATGCCCAGCCCAAGATGGTGTTATTCATAGAATGATGAAGAAAGATGAATTTTGAAAAGCACAAGCTCTTGTCAACCTAAAACTATAACAGAGAGAGATAATCCAAAGATGTTAGTCAACTAAAAAAAAAAATCAAACTTTTAAAGAGTTAAAGTTTGTTTTATTCAGAGCTCTTGGTGAGTGGAAAACAGTGGCTCATGCCTGAATTCCGAGACTTTTGGCAGACCAAGGTGGGAGGATTGCTTGAGGCCAGGAGTTCAAGATCAGCCTGGGCAATATAGTGAGACCCTGTCTCTACAAAACATGGAAAAGAAAGAAAAGCCTGGTGTGATAATGCATGCTTATAGTCCCAGCTACTCAGGAGGATCCCTGGAGCCTAGGAGTTGGAGGGTGTAGTGAGCTATGGTTGCCACTACACCACAGCCTGGGGGACAGGGAGAGACCCTATCTCTACTTCTCTTTAAAAATAAAGTATGGCCGGGCACGAGGTGGCTCACACCTGTAATCCCAGCACTTTGGGAGGCCAAGGCAGTTGGATCACCTGAGGTCAGGAGTTCAAGACCAGCCTGGCCAACATGGCAAAACTGCATCTCTACAAAAAAAAAAAAAAAAAAAAATTAGCTGATGAGTTGGCTGGTACCTGTAATCCCAGCTACTCAGGAGGCTGAGGCAAGAGAATTGCTTGAACCCGGGAGGTGGAGGTTGCAGTGAGCTGAGATCACACCACTGCACTCCAGCCTAGGTGATACAGACTGTCTCAAAAAAAAAAAAACAAAAACAAAAACCAAAGAACGGAGGACTGTAAACTGAGGCCTACAGAACCAGGAGCAGTTCCCCTGAGAGCTGCTGTCAGACTGGTCTGACATAGTATTATAGCCCACCGCTTACATACAGGTGGTGGAGGTTCAGTACATGCAAAACCACATCAAAGGTGCTCAGAAGTTACATTAAAGCTGAATCACACCAAGGTATGAGTGCAAAAGTACATCTAGTTATAGATTACAGAGGCATAATCACTAACCCCATCAGATGATGTGGTCTTATGTGTAAGAAAAGACAAGGGTCATTTATCTTTTTTCTTTTTTTTTTTGAGATGGAGTCTTGCTCTGTTGCCCAGGCTGGAGTGCAGTGGCACAATCTCGGCCCACTGCAACCTCCACCTTCTGGGTTTAAGCAATTCTCCTGCCTCAGCTTCCTGAGTAGCTGGGATTACAGGCACACACCACAATGCCTAAGTAATATTTTTGTATTTTTACTAGAGATGGGGTTTCACCATATTGGACAAGCTGATCTTGAACTCCTGACCTCATGTGATCTGTCCATCTCGGCCTCCCAAAGTGCTGGGATTACAGGTGAGCCACCACGCCTGGTGGGTCATTTATCTTTTAAGGAATGTAGCAACTCAGGCAAGAGGCATGGCAGGCCGTGTGCTATATCCTATTTTATCTTCAAAGCATCTTTCCAAAGAGCTACAGTCATCACAGAGTCAGGGGCTTTGTGAAATTATGCTGGCAAGAAGAAATAAACAAATATGACTTCTTGCATTTGCTACTTGGTCTCACAAAGTTATTTGGTAATAAGCAGAAACACTGCAATGGGAAGTGTGCGTGCAATGGCAACCATGGGCACATTCGGAGAAGTTGAGGTAAGGGGAAGATTTTAAAGGCAAAAGAAGTACAGAAGTAGATGTAAATGGTTTTGAAAAAAACATTGGTTATTGAGGCTTATTTCAAGTCACTTCTTTTGTTTGTTTGTTTGTCTGTTTGTTTGTTTAAGACAGAGTCTTAGCTAGGTGACTCACACCTGTAATTCTAGCACTTTGGGAGGCCAAGGCGGGCAGATCACCTGAGGTCGGGAGTCCGAGACCAGCTTGACCATGCCGCTGCACTCCAGCCTGGGCAACGAGAGCAAAACTCCATCTCAAAAAAATGTTTTTTATCTATCTATCTATTTAAAAGGTACAGTGGTCAGGAGATTGAAACCATCCTGGCTAACAAGGTGAAACCCCGCCTCTACTAAAAATACAAAAAAATAGCTGGGCATAGTGGTACACGTCTGTAGTCCCAGCTACTTGGGAGGCTGAGTCAGGAGAATCGCTTGAACCCAGTAGGTGGAGGTTGCAGTGAGCCAAGACTGTGCCGCTGTACTCCAGCCTGGGCAACAGAACAAAACTCCATCTCAAAAAAAATTTTTTTAATCTATCTATCTATTTAAAAGGTACAGTTTTTTTTAAAAAAAATAAAAGATTAATCTGTGCAAAATGGATTGACAACGTTGGAGAGAGGGCCTGGAGGAACTAAGCAGTCACTATAGCAAGGTACACAGGAAATGATGAATGCCTGGAGTAGGGTGAAAACGTGATCACATAAAAGAAGGAACACCTACAAACATCCATTGTTTACTGATTAGATAAAGGTATTAAAGCAGAACACGAAAAAACTGAAAGGTAAAAATGATTCCAAGTTTTAAACCTGATAAAAGGGATATTGTTGGTGAAATTGAGAAAAGCCAATTTGTTTTGTCCTGTTTTTTTTTAAGAAGCAGGACTTTGATAAGTCAGTTTTAGGTCCTCCATTTGACATTCAAGATAAAATGTACTTGGCGTATAATAGTAAGCCTTATTAAATGGTGAATCAAAGTTAATGTAATTGTTGATGGTAGGCAGTTAGATCAGTGCACAGAAAAAAGGACACAATCACAAATACTGGGGAGTCAACAGTATGGATAGAATCAAATTTCAAATGTTGTGCAGAAGGGTATAATAAAGATCTAGCACAGCCCTAAACTTACCAATTTATCACCAGAGAAAAAGATCACAGCTGATTCCTCCCCTTTTTCCCTGCCCGGCCTCCCCGATACTTCCCCTGCTGCCCCGCACTCCCCAAAAAAGATCACAGCCACAGCACATCACAGTCAAATTAAAAAAGAAAAAGGTTTGAGGCTAGGCGCAGTGGCTCACACCTGTAATCACAGCACTTTGGGAGGCCAAGGTAGGCGGATCACCTGAAGTCAGGAGTTCAAGACCAGCCTGGGCAACACGGCTAAACTAAAAAATACAAAAATTAGCCGAGCATGGTGGCAGGCGCCTGTAATCCCAGCTACTCAGGAGGCTGGGGCAGGGAGAATTGCTTGAACCTAGCAGGCGGAGGTTACAGTGAGCCAAGATTGCACCACTGCACTCTAGCCTGGGTGACAGAGTGAGACTGTCTCAAAAAGAAAAAAAAAAGAGAGAGAGTGAGAGAAAGACTGGAAGGAAGAATCTTTTACCTAATGTTTTTGTCCTAACTATGAAAACAATAGGTTGGTTCCCTCAGAAAGTTTTGCTACAGTGCAGAACTATCTGTCAATGTAATCAGTTGCCTGTGAAAACCTTAGGAATGAAAAGATCCGATGTATAGAGATCCAAGGTAAGCGCCCTTGAATCCCACCGGAAGCTACATTTCAGGCTTCACTCGTAATCCCTTCTCCTCATGTTTCTGCCAACAATTTCCACCTTGGTTTGTACTATTTATGTCCTTTGCTTTCTGTACAATTCTATAGAATTTTTATGTGACAAAGAAATTAGGCATTGAAAAGATTGAGATTTAAGTTCTTATTAAATTTAGACAATGCATTGATCGTGTGATCAGAGACTGTGTTTGCAAAGAAATAAAGTAATATATTTTGCTGACCCATGAGAAAATAGATTAAGGGGCAGTAAGAAGCAACAATTGTTTTTTTTTTTAACTCTTCATCAGTTCAAGAGTCAAAAATTTTGTATTGTTTCTTTACTTTCAGGGGGAAACATTTTTGTTCTTTTTAGTTTACATACTGTAGAAGAGTATATACATAATCATATATAATCATCTGAAAAAATTGATTTTGTAATGGGATTAATCAGCAAAGAGGGCTCAGCACAGTGGCTCATGCCTGTAATCCCAGCACTTTGGGAGGTGAAAGTGGGTGGGTCACCTGAGGTCAGGAGTTCAAGACCAGCCTGACCAACATGGAGAAATCCCATCTCTACTAAAAATACAAAAAAATTAGCCAGGCATGGTGGGCATGCCTGTAATCCCAGTGATTTAGGAGGCTGAGGCAGAAGAATTGCTTGAACCTAGGAGGTGGAGGTTGCGGTGAGCCAAGATTGCGCCATTGCACTCCAGCCTGGACAGCAAGAGTGAACTTTGTCTCAAAATGAATAACAATAAAAAAACAAATAAATAAAATTCCACGTGCTCAACTGAAGGTTTAAGGAAGCAGATAGATCCCCAAACAGACCAATTTTTCCTGAAAACAGGAGATTCTAGTCTACTTGAGTCTCCATAATAAGGAAGTTGCCTCTGCTTTAACATTTAGAAAAAACACTTACAAATCCTTCTTTTTTCCCCCCCTTTCCTCTTCCTTTATTTTATTTATTTATTTATTTATTTTTGAGACAGGGTCTCGCTCTATTGCCCAGCCTGGAGTGCAGTGGCACAATCACAGCTCACTGCAGCCCTGAACTTCTGGGCTCAAGTGATTCTCCAGCCTCAGCCTCCTGAGTAGCTAGGATTAAAGGCATGCCCAGGCAATTTTTTACTTTTTATAGAGATGGAGTCTATGTTGTCCAGGCTGGTTTCAAACTCAGACTCCTGGACTCAAGTGATCCTTCCACATTGGCCTCCCAGAGTGCTGAGATTGTAGGCATGAGCCACCAGGCCTAGCTTGCAACCACTTATTTTTCTATTGCTATTTCCTTGTTCCCATCTTGCAAAACGGCACTGCTTTACTATTGCCCAGCAGGAATTTTATTTCTAATACATAGAATGAAGGCTGCCCCACTTCTTGAATCGTGACTAAAAGTTAATTAGATCTATAACTAAATTTGTTGTAATTTTGTCTTCTGACAGATTTTTTTTCTTTTTTTTTTTGACACTCTGTTGCCAGGCTGGAGTGCAGTGGCATGATCTCAGCTCACTGCAACCTCCGACTCCCGGGTTCAAGTGATTCTACTGCCTCAACCTCTCGAGTAGCTGGGACTACAGGCGCCTGCCACCACACCCAGATAATTTTTGTAATTTTAGTAGAGATGAGATTTCAGCATATTGGCCAGCGTGGTCTCAAACTCCTGACCTTGTGACCTGCCCGCCTCGGCCTCCCAAAGTACTGGGATTACAGGTGTGAGCCACTGCCCCTAGCCTTTTGACAGATTTTTCTTCTTGTTTTTTTGAGAGGGGAGAGATGGAGTTTTGCTCTTGTTGCCCAGGTTGGAGTGCAATGATATGATCTTGACTCACCACAACCTCCGCCTCCCGGGTTCAAGTGACTCTCCTGTCTCAGTCTCCTGAGTAGCTGGGATTGTAGCCATGCGCCACCAAGTCCAGCTAATTTTATATTTTTAGTAGAGACAGGGTTTTGCCATGTTGGCCAGGCTGGTTTCAAACTCCTGACCTAGGTGATCCACCCGCCTTGGCCTCCCAAAGTGCTGGGATTATGGGTGCGAGCCGCTGCGCCCAGCCTGAATTAAAGCTTAAAGGTTAGTTTTCTAGGTTATACAATTTTTTTCTTTTTGAGAGGAACTCTCGCTCTGTTGCCCAGACTGGAGTGCAGTGGCAATCTTGGCTCACTGCAGCCTCTGCCTCCTGGGTTCAAGCAATTCTCCTGACTCAGCCTCCCAAAGTGCTAGGATTATAGGGTTGAGGCACTGCGCCTGGTCTAGGTTATACATTTTATTTTATTTTATTTTATTGAGACAGAGTCTCGCTCTGTCACCAGGTGCCAGGCTGGAGTGCAGTGGTGCAATCTCGGGTCACTGCAACCTCCACCTCCCAAGTTCAAGCAATTCTCCTGCCTCAGCCTCCCAAGTGTCTGAGACTACAGGCACACACCACCTCACCCAGCTAATTTTTATATTTTTAGTAGAGACGGGGTTTCACTATATTGGCCAGGATGGTCTTGATTTCTTGACCTCGTGATCTGCCCTCTTCGGCCTCCCAAAGTTCTGGGATTACAGGTGTGAGCCACTGCGCCCGGCTAGGCTATACATTTATTTTTCTTCTTTTCTCCAAAGCAGAAACAGGCTATACATTTTTAAGCAGTCAAGTATACTAAAAAAATATGGTGTTTCAACCACTGTTTTGGGAGAATATCTTTTGTTCTTTTTCTTAGTATCTTTTTTCTCCCTCCTTACTTCTGTCTTTCTTAATATCTTTTCCTTCCTTCCCTCCTTCCTATCTGCCCACCTTGGCCTCCCAAAGTGCTAGTGTTATCGGCTTGAGCCACCACCTCTGGCCCAGAAGGAATATCTTAAGAAAACCACTGTCCTACTACAGTAGCTCGTATGTGCTTCCTTTTTTGCTTTTTTTTTTTTTTTTTTTGAGACGGAGTCTCACTGTTGCCCAGGCTGCAGTGCAGTGCTGCGATCTTGGCTCACTGCAACCCCAAGCAATTCTCCCGCCTCAGCCTCCCAAGTAGCTGGGACTATAGGCGTGTGACACCATGCCCGGCTAATTTTTGTATTTTTAGTAGAGACGAGGTTTTATCATGTTGGCCAGGTTGGTCTTGAACTCCTAACCTCAGGTGGTCCACCTGCCTCGGCCCCCCAAAGTGCTGGGATTACAGGCGTGAGCCACAGCACCCAGCTAGTATGTGCTTCTAATGTAAGAATTATCAAACAATTATCAAATTGTTGTTTTTTTTTTAAAGACGAGGTTTCACCACGTTGGTCAGGCTGGTCTTGAACTCCCAACCTCAGGTGATCTGCCCGCCTTGGCCTCCAAAGTGCTTTGATTACAGGCGCAAGCCACCACACCCAGCCTATCAAATAGTATTTTAACTGTTTGTTTGTATTTTCCCCTACCAAACAGGAAGTGCTTAATTGCAGGGTTTTTGTCTCAATTTTTGAGTCTAGGGTCTAGCTCAATGCTAAACACATAGTAAATAATTAAAAACAATTTTTTTCTTTTTGGAGGGAGAGGACAGAAAAAAAGGAAAGAAGGGGAAAATGAAGGACGGAAAAAGAGAGAGAAGGAGGAAGTCCACTTAGAATACTAAGTTTATAATTGAGCTAGTAAATTTCTCATTTAAATAATTTAATCCTTAGTTAAAGCATAAATATTATGTATAAACATCTTAAAAATAGCATAGGAATGCTGCACAATTGTTTTATTATAAAAATTTTAGGGCTGGGCGTGGTGGCTCACACCTGTAATCCCAGCACTTTGGGAGGCAAAGATGGGTGGATCACCTGAAGTCAGGAGTTTAAGACTAGCCTAATCAACAAGGTGAAACTCCTTCTCTAGTAGAAATACAAAAATTAACTGGGCTTAGTGGCAGGTGCCTGTAATCTCAGCTACTCAGGAGGCTGAGGCAGGAGAATCGCTTGAACCTGGGAGACGGAGGTTGCAGTGAGCTGAGTGCCATTGCACTCCAGCCTGAGCGACAAGAGCAAAACTCCGCCTCAATAAAAAAGGAAATTTTAAAATGTAGTTTACAACATTCAAATATTACTTCAAATAGTTTCATGTCCTCCAGACTATATATTCCAAAATGAAGCCGGGTGCTGTGGCTCACACCTGTAATCCCAGCACTTTAGGAGTTGGGGGCAGGCGGATCACTTGAGGCCAGGAGTTCGAGACCAGCCTGGCCAACATGGCGAAACCCTGTCTCTACTAAAAATACACAAATTAGCTGGGTGTGGTGGCGCACGCCTGTAGTCCCAGCTACAAGAGAATCACTTAAACCTGGGAGGCGAAGGTTGCAGTGAGCCGAGATCTTGCCACTGCATTCCAGCCTGGGTGACAGAGCGAGATTCCATCTCAAAAAAAAAAAATTGTACTTCTCATAATACATTATATCAGTGTTCTCAA